>KK116997.1:98704-114815 GCA_000611955.2 Stegodyphus mimosarum
CCTTTGGACGTAATTTAAAATTTGAAATCTTTCAGATTTTTTTTTTTTTTAGATTTAGAATGTAAATATATGTTTTTTTTTAATATTTTTCTTATCTTACGCTTATTATCTTCTAATTCATTCAACTAATTGACGACTTTGTAAACACGATACGCTATAGACTAAAATTCCCTATACTCAAAATCCCTTTTCCCTTCTTCATTTCCCAGACAAGGGATAAAACTGGTTATGAGCAAAAGTGAGGTTTGGGGTCTAGACGCTTGAATCTGGAACACAGTCCTCCTTTCTGAAAGAAAAATAGGGTGAAAATGCGCTTTAGCCCACTGCTTGGCGATGTTTTGTAAATCGCCAATTCGGCGCGTTTCTGCGAAACGTCTTTGCAATTGCAACCTTCCCGACATGCTCCGCGAAAACCTATTGTAAACAAAACATAGATTTCTAAAGCATAAATTAGTATGGAAACTGTTGCCACAAAAAGATAATAAAATAATATGCAAAACGAACATTATGATCATTAAAATATTTGTCAGTTAGGTTTAAATTAATTATTTACATTTTATGTTGTAATACTTACACATTTTATGCCGTTACATAACCTTCCCGACACGCTCCGCGAAAACGTAACCAAAATGGCATCGAAGAAAGAAGGAATTTTTTTTTAAAGGGCATTAAAATTACAAACGATACCATGTACACACCGTTCCGTTTTAACTTAAAAAAAACATCTGCGAATTGCACAATGTAGGCAACGTGCACAAATGAACAAAATAAGCTAAAATAACGAAAATAAATTACAAGAAAATGCCATGTGCACAGCGTTCCTTTTAAACTTAAAAAAAACTTCAGCGAATTGCACAATGTAGGCAACGTGCACAAATGAACAAAATAAGCTCAAATAACGAACATAAATTTCAAGAAAATGTCATGTGCACAGCATTCCTTTTAAACTTAAAAAAAAAAATTCAGCGAATTGCACAACGTAGGCAACGTACAAACGGGCAGCTATGTTGGCGGATATACGGAGTTACCCATGTTGGCGCGTTTATTGCTCATTCAAAAACAATCGCCGCCAAGCAGTGGGCTAAAGCGCATTCCAACCAAAAAATAGTGTATGTTGTAGCCCACCAGCGGCCGAGCGGTAAAGATTCCGAACACTGGTAGTTCGGTCCGAGGTTCGAATCCCGCAAACGGTTCGTCGTTTTCCCCATGTGTAACGTGTATACGAGACAGTTCCCCTTAGGAAGTCCTTCACGAAGGCATCCCCCCTTTAGGCAGATAGCCCTCTTGTGCTTTGCCATAATTGAATAACCTAACCTATCTATTCTAATCTTCATGTATGTAAGAATATACATTCGGAACAGCTTGAGTTAGGACCCCATTGGCGATGTTTTGGCTTGCGACCGAAAAATGTCGCCAAGCCATGGAAAAGCAGTTAAAATTTAAAACACAAGTTAGAAAGCACGTTTTAACCAGAAAAAGTTTTAGAATATATGTTTAAACAGCAAATTTGAAAGTAGGGGGGTCATATTTTAAATAGTAATATTAAAAATACAAGTTCAGCCTTAAGAAAGCAGTTAAAATTGAAAATAGAAGTTAGAATGAACATTTTAACAAGACAAATTTTAAATATAAATTTAGAATATATATTTAAACAGTAAAACTGAAAATAAATAAATAATAAGTGGAGGCATATTTTTAGCAGTCATGCTGAAAATGCAAATTTTAAGCTGTAAAATTGAAAATAGAAGTTCAGAATACATGTTTAAATTAAAAACATGAAAATAGGAGTTAAAAATGCAGGTTTAAATTAAAAAGGAAGAACAGTTTTAAAATACACAAGTACATAGAGGCATATTTTAAGCAGTAATATTGAAAATGCAAGTTTTAAGTTGTAAAACTGAAAACAGGAGTTCAGAATACATGATCAGATTAAAAATAAAGTAAAGAAATGCTGGAAATTGAGTAAAAATTACAAAATCATGGTAAATTTACAAAGAAATCCTATACTCTGCCCAATTTATGTCCCTCACAATTTCTGGAAATTTGTTTAGTGAAGATACAAACAGGGTTGCCGAAAAGAAGTATTCTAGAATTCGCTGGGTTACCAGAAAAATACCGTCTAAAAGTGCGCCAAGCTGAAAATCGCCAATGGGGTCCTATACTCAAGCTGTACTATAGATTCTTTGCTTCCGATGCAACGCATGTGCATTGTGTATAACGGTGAAAATTCTAATTAAAAATGCATAATTAAAAAATCTGATGTGTGCTCACATGACGTCCTTGTACGGAATATTAAATTATACGCCTTTTGGGATACTGTTCGGAAAACAGCCTTGACGCCAAAAAGAGAGAAACAGCTTATTGTGGTATGGCAGGCAATGGCTCTCATTCGATGACGTACTTCCTCTAGGCAGACAGCCGTGATACTTTTCCTTTGCTAAGGGATTATTTGTAGCAGCAAATCGGGATATATAAATTGAGAGTATCGTTGTGTTTACTGTTACCGAGATTATAGTATAGTTAGTTGTAAGAGAATATCTGAAATAATATTTTCACAAGCATACACATAATGTGTAGTCGCTAGCAACGTTCTTTTTGTATGATAATTTAAACGGCAAAAACAAAACCAAGAATCAATTTTTTGTATTACAACATTGTATTACTCTTTCTAGCGCTCGGGAATTCCCCTTTTTGATCTCAATCATAACAACACTTCAACCCCCTACAAATTCTTTGCTTCAACCACGAAGCAAACTCCGTGGCAACAGCTTGATGGGTGAAGTGAAAGTAGAAGTTATTAGCTAATAGAAGTAGTTGTAGTTACTATTATCAATAATAATTGTTGCCTACATCACTCCCCTACCAGTAACGAAGTTACGTTACTCTGAAAACTTGGTGGGAGAGAAGATACAAATATATAAATTGAAATTATGTACACAAACAAAAACATAAATTTAAATGAATATAAAAGAGATATAATTTCAAGAAGAGCCAATAACATCATTGAAACGAACAGGACGTTTTAGTTGTCTGCCACAGCCTGTTGATTTTTTAGGTTGTTCTAGTTGCTGACTTGGCGCGGATGTTTGCTCACTTGGCACAGATGTATGATCATTTTTTGAAGCTAGAGACAAAAGTTCATTAGGTTGTAACACATAAGCTGGTTTTAGCCTATCCACAGAGATATTAACTTGTTTATTTTTGATTGATATAAAAAAATATTTCCGGGTTCTTTGCAGTACCAAAAAGGGACCTTCATATGGGGGCTGCAAAGGTTTTTTTACTCTGTCAACCCGTAGAAAAACATGCGAGCATGTGTACAAATCATTTGGAATGAAAATCTTTTGTTTACATTTGGTTTTGGATTGGTAGAGCTTTACGACAGCCATCTGATTTCGAAGATTACTTACAAAATTATCATTAGATATTGTCAAAGTTGATACTTCAAAAAATTCGCCAGGTAATTTAATAGTTTTGCCATAAACCATTTCAGCTATTGTGTATTGACAGTCCTCGTGTAAAGCAGCTCGCAAACCCATAAGAACTATTAGTAATGTTTCTGTCCAATGAAGAGAATTATGACATCTAATAGCTGTTTTTAAAGTACGGTGTAGACGTTTAATTTTTCCATTACTCTGAGGATGGTAAGAAGCTGTATGGTTTACTTTCACACCACATAGCGAGGCCAAATTTTGAAATACTTCTGAAATAAACGGAGTTCCTCTGTCAGTAACAACACAAGAAGGTACACAAAATAGTGTTATCCATTGTTCATAGAAATCTCTTGCTATACTTTCGGCAATTAGAAGGTGAATAAGACCCAATTAAATCAATGTGCACGACACTAAATCTTTCGTCTGGTGCTTGATATTGAGAATATTCTAATTTTGTATGTTTAGTTACTTTATTTTTCTGACAGTCGATACAAGTTTGTGCCCATTGTTTAACATCTTTTTTTAATATCTGGCAAAATGAATCTTTTAGTAATTTCTTTTACGGTACTTCGAATTCCAGGGTAACCATAAATTGTATTAAATATTTTCCTCCGAAAGTTTTTAGGTATCGCAATATAAGACTTTTTCCGATGGTAATTGGTGCTGTTTAATATGCAGTGATTTGGAATGTAATTTCAACTGTTGCAGTTCATCATCATTAATTTGTGCATCTGCTATCAGATCAAAATCAGTTACAGGTGAGTCGATGTTCTCAATTCTAGATAGCCTGTCCGCAACCGCATTGTTTTGACCACTTATGTGGCTTATATTAGTAGAGAATTGTGAGATATATTGTAGCTGTCTTAGTTGTCTGAGAGAGGCTTTGTTATTATTTTGTTTAAAAGCAAATGCCAAGGGCTTATGATCTGTATAAATAGTAAAATCCCTGCCTTCAAGTAAATGCTTGAAATGTTTAATGGATAAATATATACCCAAAAGCTCGCGATCGTAAGCACTATAATTTTTCTGCGCATTATTAAGGTTTTGTGAAAAATATACAATAGGCTTCCATCCATTTGGTTCTTTTTGTTGAATAACTGATCCAATAGCCACATCGGATGCATCTGTGAGAAGTGCCAGAAGGTAATCCGAATTGGGGTAGGCCATCAACGCTACTTGAGCAATATCTTGTTTACATTTTTCAAACCTTCTCCTGGTTTCATTAGTCCATGTATTTTGCGACCGTCTTTTTTTGTAGATCTTTTCAAAAGTTCATGAAGGAGCTTGAGTTTCAGCGGAATTTTTTATGTAATTACGATAGAAATTGATCATTCCTAAGAAGGAATGAAGTTCGCGGATAGTTTCTGGTAATGGATATTCCATGATAGCTTTAATTTTATGAAATAGAGGTTTTGAGCCTTCATCAGATATTTGAAACCCCAAAAAGTCTATTACAGGTACTCCGAAAACTGATTTGATAATATTAATTCGAAGATCATATTTATCTAAGCGCTGAAAAACTGTTTTAAGATGTATACGATGTTCTTCCCCGCTAGAAGAGGCAATCAACACATCATCCAAATATGGAAACACAAAGTCTAGGCCATAAAAAACTTCATCATAGAAACCCATCATAAAAGACATTTCAGTGTTAGAAATAATATTAATGATCTTTTCGTGCTTCCATTTTATCCTTCTATTAGTTATAAAGTTGCACGGATTCTCCACAAATTCAATTTTCAGGTCAGTTTCTCCCCTATCAATAAAATTCACGGTTCGACTCTAAAAGATTGCGTTTCTGACTTTAATTCTTAGGAAATTTATAGTATATCGTGTCAGTGTGGCTTGAGATATATTGGCCAAACAAAAAGAGCGTTAAAGTTTCATGTCAAGGAACATGAATCTTATGTCCGAAAGGGCGAAATTAACAAGTTTTCAATAGCGTATCATAGTTGGAAATTTAATCATAATTTTGACTTTGGATCTGCAAAAATTATCCAAAAAGCTTCATTCGTTGGTGAATTGATTTCCTTGAGGCTTTTCATATTCACATAGATTTAGCATGTTTAGTGAATGATTTCAATCCAATCCTTCCTAACGCTTTTAAAATTCTATTAACATAATTCTTGGTTATTATTTCTGCCGATAGATGGCGTTGCCTCCTCGCGCGTGTTTCTACCCGAGGGTATAAAAAAGCCGTTACTCAGGTTGCTTTCCCTTTCTAGATATTTTGTTCTCCTGATAAGGAGGGACCTGTAGCTACCCTCGAAATCGATTGAGTGTTTTTAGTATATGTACGCCAAATACAAGGTTGTTTCTGCGATTTTGATTGGCTCTAAAGTGTTGAAACTATGATGCTGAAGGCCACATACGACGCAAGTGCAGTACACCCCAGGACACGGAAAATAAGGCAGCTCCTGTCAAGAAGGAGGGCAATTAGTGGCCATCTCGCGAGGCGAAGGTTGCCAGATAATGAAAAGCCGTAGTTTAAACCGCGTCAGGTTTCTGCAGTGAATGGGGGCAGTAATGAACTTTACATAATGGGACATATCAAGGGAGTTCCTTGCAAAATGACTATCGACACAGGAACCAATGTTACCATCATTCGAAAAAATTTGGCTCAAGAATTCAAAAGTAATCTCATCTGGACGACCCTCCTGCGTTACCCTCCATACTGCGGCTGGTGATAAAATCGGCATCGACGGAAAAATAAACGTCAACATCAGATTTGGAAGTGCCCCCTACCATCACGCGGCATATGTGGCAGATATTATGGATCCTAGTGTACTCGGATTGGATGTGCTAAAGAAATACAACTTTACCTTGGACTTTAAAAACAACAAACTGGATCTGATGACATAACTATCCATTATCAGAAGGCATTCCTCATTTAGAAACGTTGACTCCTTGTCTGGAAGACCCTGCTCAGAAAGCTGTCGAAATAATACTAAAGTCGAAGGGAAACAAGAGCTGCTGAATGCTACCGCACGACAAATTACAGCTTCGACATCCGCTGATCGAGACTCATGGAGTGATAAAGAAGTCAGGAAAGAACAGCTAGGAGAAGGTGGCATTAAACCCATAGTTGATTTAATGGAATCCTCAAAGAGAAACATACCTGGCAGCACCATTCCACCTATAATCCTGCGACAAAATATATTGGGCTCTCTGGAAGTTACTCCATATTCGAAACGGCGTCTTGTACCAGAAATTCGAATTGGATGATGGAATGACATTCCGATGGAAGATGATATTTCCAAGATTCCGGATTCCGGATGTCCTTAAAGAACTACATAGCAGCCCTACAGTAGGCATCTTCGGAATAATGAAAATCTTGCAGAAAGTTCGAGAGAGCTTTTACTGGAGTGATGCAAAGAATGATTTGCAAGAGTGATGCCGATCTTTGGATCCCTGTGCGGGTTGGAAAGGATCAAAGAAATACAGCCGAGGCAAGCAACAACGTTACAACTTTGAAGCACCTTTTGAACGTATCGCCTTTAACATCTTGGGACCTCTGCCACGAACTGTTGATGGCAACAAATACATCCTCGTTGTCATTGATTATTTCACCAAATGGTCTGAAGCAGATCCTATTTATGATCAAGAGGTTACCACAGTAGCAGAGGTAATGATACATCACTGGATTTTCAGGTTCGGAGTGCCTCTTCAGTTATATTCCAATCAGGAAAGGAATTTTACCTCTTCTGTAATCAAAGAACTCTGCAAGTTACTCGCCATTGACAAAATCCAAACGACGTCTTTGCATCCACAGTCAGACGGCATGGTAGAGAAGTTTAATCGAACCATCCTTAATAACCACTCATTGGTGGTTTACAGAAACCACCAGGACTGGGACAAGAAAGTTAACACTGTTTTACTGGCTTACCGCAGTACCATCCGCGAGACTATCGGCTCTTCACTATCTCAGATATTCTTGGGTCGTGACCTTCTGCTTTGTTATCTTTTGTTTGATCTCTACGGATGCGCCTTCATTGCCAGAATACATCCAAGACCTCCAGGCCCGCTTTGAAGTGGTGCACAATTTTACACGAGAGAGAGTCAACTTGTTGACCGAGAAGATGAAAAATAAGATACTACACGAGAGCTACTGGGCATCGATTTAACGAAGGAGACAAGATGTGGTTGTTGAATACGACTCGATGGAAAGGACGCTGGCCGAAAGAACGGTCACCTTGGGGTGGTCGTTAGACAGTCCTAAGCAGGCTGACAGATTCGCTGTTCGAATCCTTACGTCTCCGAATTCTAAGCCCAAAGTCGTTCATTACGACAGCCTATCTCCTTGCTATAGCCACAGTACGTAGTCTATATAATATAAGTAGTATAAGACCACGGTCCTTTTTGTTTCTGAATTTATAAGGTTGTGCAACCATTTACTTATTTAGTATTTGATTTGTTTTACTTATTGCAATTATTGTTTATGTTGTTTTTACTGTAATGTAATGTTCATTATTGACTTTGATGCCTTAGTTGTAGGTTTGGCTTTTTGTAAAGGGATTGTACTGCCCGGGACTTGCAGTCCTTGGTAATAAGACAGTGTTACGGATTTCGTATTTATTTAATTATTTTTAGTAGAATTGTAATTAAATTGTTTTATTTTCCCGTGCTATGCAGCGCGTGACGATGCTTAAGAGAAAGCTACGCCAGAAAATTAAAAATACAAGAGCTTGCGTATTTAACATCTAATAAATAGATATCTCGTAGTTGTTCTGTTTTACTATTCAGAAAAATTGAGAAAATAAATTATACCAGAATATTCGTGTGATGATTAAAAAGCTTCTAAAAGCCGGATTAAAACATCTCAGCTCAATTGTTGTCGTTGCAGTTAAGCGAACTGTAGTTGTTTACTTAGTGCTGCTTTGACTGTAGCGAATTCACGGTGAGATTGAATTAGCTTTCTCCGTTTTGAATTGTGTTCTTTTTAACTTTTAGCAGTTCAAAATATAACTACTGTGATATTGTACGAATATTTCTGAGGAAATATTTCAGCATTTTGTTTTATTTCCTGTGAAAAGAATAAATTTTATTAACTTTTTAACGACTTGTGCATTCAATCCATTACGAAACCGTACGCACGCAACAAGATGGACAGATAATCCTCCCATTCGCTTAATGTACAGTTGGTATGTAGCTTTTCCTTCCATTTTATGGAATATATATATATATATATAGAGAGAGAGAGAGAGAGAGAGATAGATAGATAGATATAGATATGCGTGTGTGTGCGTGTGCTATTTTAAGTGCGTAGATGATACCGGTACTTTAAACTTCTGGCTGTAGATATGACCGGATATTTTGATGCCCTGCAGCTTGAAGTCTCCGTTGTTGGGTAGATGGATGAATAAACCAAAACTAGATTCTTGACAAATCACTAATCTTTATTTTCACACTTAAAATCATCTTGGTAAATCTTTATCCGGTCATAGTTAAATACAACAATTTTTATGTACATTAATTTTAAAAGTATGACGTAAGCATTTTAGATTTTAGACAGAAAAGAATAGCAGCGCGTAGATGTAAGCAGTGGCGGAAGCTAGGTAAAGGAATGAATCACGTAGTTGCTTGCCAAAAAGTATTTATACTAAGTATGTGCACAAGTACAGCTAAACTGCTATTGGTTAATTTTTAGTTCCATGTCATACAGCGTTATGTAACATGTAAAGATTTCGAATTTGGGACAACAGATGAACTTAGTGGGGAGAGCACAAAATTCAGAATAGTTAATTTTGAACTTCTCAATCATTTCTTAGAGCAGCCATCCTATTTTCTTATATCATACATATCCCCCCTCAAAAGAAAGGGTGGGAGAGCAATTTGGAAGTAAAAACATTAGTATATTTTTAAGGTTTTAGTTAAACTAACAAAGTTTTATTTTAATTTTTTCTTTTCTATCTGTTCTCATTTTCAACTTCCCGTTAGAAGAAGCGCGCGTTTTTAGTTTTATGCTAATTTGAAGTGGAGCCTTTAAACCGGAGGTAGAAACCTCTTAGTGTGAGAGAGCTTTTGGTCTCAGATCACGGTGACTCTATTCGACGTTCTCCTGACTAGCTAGCATTTAAATTCTAAGCCATAGCGCTTTACGTGATTGCTTATTGAAGTACCCAAGTGCGTCAGTATTAGTTAAATCTTGCTACGCAGCATTTAGTTTAGAGGCCAACCTCGCGTTATAGCTCTGCGAGCACCGACTAATTTAATTTCTATTTAGTTTTAGTTTAAATTTGATTGTTCATTTTAGATCCAAGCGCGGTCTCTACTTTCTGTATCCCTCCCGAGTTGGGAAGTGGTTGTAAATAATTTGCATTTAATAAAAGAGGATTTTAAATCCCTTTCAAGTGCAGTTATTCTCCAACTTAATCACAGTATTCTACCACAGAACATAGCTGCATTCAGCTCCCTGTTCCAGATCAGGATTTAAGGAGTTCACGAAGATGTTTGCCAAGAATATGCACCGAACACTCAGTCCTGACATATTATCGAAGCAAGAGAAAGTGTATCATATGAGGAAAGAAATGAGGAAACATCAAGGACATAGTTGCAGGTTATCGGTGAGATCGGATTAACTTTCTCTTTACATTGCATTGTATTCTAACGTTTTTAGTAGCTTAAAGGATAACTACTGATTATATTGCGCGATATTGTGATATTGTACGAATATCTCTGAGGAAAAATTCCAGAGTTCCGTTACATTTCTTGAGATAAGAATAAATTTTTTTAAACTTTTATGGGACTTGTGCATTCAATCTATTACGAACCTGTACGCACGCAGCATTTTCATGAAAGTTGTACGTATTTACAACATATATAATTTTACCAAAGAAGAGTACAGAATCTTCCATTGTAACAAATGAATTTCAAGAATATTCCTTTTAGTACAACGATAAGCTGAATAAAATACTACTGCACTTCACAAATTATTTTAATAAAATACAGCTCGTATTTACATAAAGCTATCAGGACTTCTGTAGATTCCAGTTCATTTTGCAAACATAACTGTAGCCCTGAGTAGGAACAGGGAGCTTACTAAAAGCTATGTTCGTGCGTGTGTAGAAGATACAACAAAGATAAGGAGGGTTCAAATTACCCTTTATTTGCTTATCGATTTTACATCCATTCCCGAACTTCGGGATACAAAGACCAACCACTTGTGGTTTGAACGTAAAAGAATATAAGACTACTAACTAACTAAAATTTAAATAAGAGCTAATTTTTAATATCTTACACAGAGACTAGCACCAAAACTGGCCTTTTAAATTACTACGTTTGTAGTACGCAAACTGCGGAAAACTACTATACGTATTTAACTTTCAAGAGGGTTAAAGTTCTGGCCTTAAAGGCGAACAATAACTGATGACAAGCTCGCATGAAGACTCGTAGCAAGAGGGCTCCTTTTCCTTCCTTCCTCTCTTGACAAAAAGCCACAACTTAAATACGCGTTACGAAATACAATTTGCAAAAACATATTCACGTGTTTATTCTGGCTGGAAATGGAAAATGAGAGATGCTAGTAAAGTTTTAAAATAAAATAAATGTTAGTGAACTAAGAGTCCTTACATACTTCCCGCCAGAGTTAATAAGTTTGAAACTAAGGTCTAAACGACCTTGTTGAAAACATTTAATTCTAAATTCGAAGTCTAACGTGAGGCCAATCTGTTGCAAAACCTCCTCACGAAAACTATCTAACTCAGAAATTATGTAAAATGCAGTTTGACAATATTTTCTCCAGGGACAAATATTCTTCATCTGTTACATTACCTAAAAAGGAGGCACTTCTTGTTTCGTATCGGTTCCTTCCAGAGATCTGGAAAGAAAAATTTGTTTAACCAATTTGCCAAGTAATTTACATGGCAAGTAACATGAAGAAATATATATTTTTTTCTTTTAAAACACCATTCTTATTTCATTCATACCATTATTTAATTATCTTCCCGTGCTTTCCAGCCTGTGTTGTAAAGAGAGAAACATGAAACGTGTCTATGTACAAGTGTTCAACACTCCGCCTACATTCAAAACACTAACGTGTTAAAATTTAACATAGCAAGACCTCAGAACACACCTTACATTCATTTCTGAACCCTCAGGTACTATTTTAAAAGTGACTAACTCTGCAATGTAGCGTCAGAGAGCCTAACTACATTCGTTCATTTCAAATTTAGCACATATTCACCATGCGTTAAGTTGCATTAATGTAGTCAAATTCTTTTAACTCAGCGGTTTTAAACTTTTACATTCATCAACAAACAAATAATTAAAACTCATTTCTCGCCTTTTTGGCGATAAAGGTAGACCTGACATGAGGTAAAACTTCTTAAATTCTGCCACTTGCAGTAACGTTAAAGTAACATAAAGTTTCACTTATCTTTTTGATATTCACACATCCGTTTAGCTGCCTACTCCTGAAAGGTAGCAACGACCATGGTTTGATTGACCCTCCGCCTTGTCCGGGTCCGACCATCAGTTTCCTCCTCAGTCCGTTTCCGTTTTGGGCGTCCTTGATGCTTCTTGAAAAACTTCTTCCTCCCCGTTGGTTGCTTTCTGGGTCGCTTAATAGGTGCTGTCCTTGGGGGCGTCGGGACATTTCTCGTCGGTTGTTGTCGAGATCTGGCGGTTTGCTGTTTCAATTTTTGTTCCCTTGAGTCTGCAGCTGGCTTCCCCTTGTCAATTCTTGGACACTTGCTGCGTAGACTCCTTCCTGAGGTTTCACTATTTCTTTACTCACAGGTGATTTGACTGCGGCCATTTCTTCTCGCCTTCTTGGTACTGTTAGAATTTCCGTCTTCCTTCTGTTGGAGCCGGTCGGGACATCTCTTTTTTTGGTAGGGACTATCTTCCTTTTCTTGATATCTCCGGTGTTCCATCGGGGGTCTTTTTTTTTCTTGTTGGTATCTTTACTTGTGGCTGACTCTGACGGTCGTTGTTGTTGTGCCATGTGTTGAGATGGTGCCTGCTGTGCCGGAAACTGCAAAAGATCTTGAAATATTCTCATGTTATTTCGATTGTAATACGGCTTAATTTGATCGATATTTGCCGTAATTTTTCACCATACTTGGCTCTTAAAACCACCACTGCCTGGGTTATTTTTTCAATAGAATATGGTCCTTCAAACCGTGGACAGAACTTGGCCATTTTATCTTCTGGAGTTGAGGAAAGTGAATATTTCATCTTAAGTATTTCATCCCTCACATTATAAGTTACTTCACGTCTTTTTATGTCATAATAAAGCTTCTGTCTCCTCTGTGATGCTTCCGTGTTTTCTTTTCCCTCCTTAATTAACTTTTGTATATCCGCCATTTGGAATTCGGGGGCTCTTTTTTGAACATAAAACAGTTTGTCCAGTGGGGTTATAATCTTCCTGCATAAAAATAACTCAGCAGGAGTTTTGCCTGTCGTGTCGTGTTTGGCGGTCCTTAGAGCGAAAGCTAATTTATTGACATAGTTATCCCAGGTTTTATGAAAATTTTTAACATAACAACGAATAATTTTAACTATGCTTCTGTTGACCCGTTCCACTATATGTGATTGCGGCCGATACGGGACCATTTTTAAGTGACTTAAGCCTAGTTTTTGAATATGTCTTCAAAAATATTGCTTATAAACTGAGGACCATCGGATTCTTCTGAGAGAGGTTTCAGATGGGTTATTGAAAATCTAGAAATATTTATCACAAGAAGGACAAAGAATATATGGATTTCACTGCGAGAACCTTAAAATGGAGGCCTGGCTTTCCAGAATGCTATTGTGGCCAGCAGTACTTCCACAGCTCACTTTTATGTACTCGTGACTGGGTTTGTGTGCGTTATGGTGGAAATCATGAACTTATAATCTGCCTAGTTGCCAAAGGTAAGCATGCCGCTTGCAGTCATTGCGGTGGCCCGCATCCAACTAAGTTCTCCCAGTGTCCAGCTAGACCACAGCAAACTAAGCAGAAGTTCACATCCAGCAATCTACCAATAAAAAATCTTTTGAATTTACAAGGCAACAACTTTCCACCTCTCAACAAAGAAATTGATTCTTCGAATCCTGAAAATACTAATTCCAACTGATCTCAAACTCCAACCACAAGCTCCACGTTTTTAGAACTATTTAATCTTAATTCGTTAAAAAAATGCGGACTGTTATTATAGAAGGCCTGAAAACTATGAAGGAGAAACCTCGCCTATAGACAAAATAAGTGCAATTGTGAACATTCTTGACAAAATTAGTAATTGCCTTGGACATTATTAATCAGAGTATTAATCAGAGATTGCAGTATTAATCAGAGAATATCAAAATTCTTTCATGCAGTGCTAACGGCCTATTAAAAAAAGAAGACGAATTTGGTGATCTTTTTCTGGAACTAGAACCCGACGCAGTTCTTATACAGGAAACAAATTTGAAACTTGCATTGAAAGTGCTTCCCTCAAACTATTCTACTTACTGTGAGGATCGGGAAACCGGACGCGCAGGTGGAATCATAAATTACGCTAAAAGGAGCATCTAACATCATCTCAAACAAAGCTTCTCTACCCATTTTGAAACCAATACTATCGAAATTCAAATATAGCGCAAAAAAATCATTATCTCTAATATCTATGTACCTCTTAATAATAGTCCCATCATTTTTGAAATTGAACAACTACTAGACTTGAACTCACCTGCTTTAATTGGAAGAGACTTCAATGCTAAACATCAATGCCGAAATCAAGGAGCTAGCAATAGAAAAGGACTAGAAATTTTTAGCATGATTCAAAATAAAATTTATACCATTGATGCCACTGATGAGCCTACGCATTGCGGCTATAATAGCTCTTCTATTATTGATCTTTTTTCTATCCAACAACCTCAACTATAATTGGAATATTTCTGTTATTCCAACTGTCTCATCTGACCATAATCCTGTCTTTCTTGAAATCAGCGTAAATAGTTCCTTACCTCACCTTTTTGCAGATACCTTAGGAGTATTGGCGTCACACAATGGAAAAAATTCACAAAAATCGTTTCAGATACGATTACTAGAAATGCCAACATCATTAATGAAGACGACGTTAATTTTGAAATCAAGACGTATACCACCTGTATTCAACATGTTATCAATTTCTCTACGAATAAATTCATCAGTTCCCACTCTTTTCTTCTCCTTCCAGCCAGCATAAGACAAAAAACTCAAATGCAAAAATCGTATTAGGAAAATCTGGCAAATTGCAAGAGACCCAAGACTCAAAACGCAACTGAACGCACTTCAACGTGACATCAAAAAGGACATTAGTAATTCAAGACGTAACGCTGGCGAAATTTCCTGAACTCTCCTAGCAACAGAAGATAATTCTCTTTTTAACATTGCAAAGACGTTAAAGAAATTACTCAAAGAAATTCCGCCTTTCCATGGCGTCAACAGATTGGTTTATTCAGACGAAGACAACGCTAATACATTTTCTGATATACTAGAAATACGTTACTCCTAAAGGCCCGTTTCCACTACTGCCTATGCGTTGCGGTGCGTATGCGTTTCTCCAATCAGCGAGCGAATTCACTTTGATTGACATCTGGTATCCGTCGACGGATGACGGAACGGATGAAGTTCAACAATGTTCAACTTCCATGCGTAGGTCTGCGGATGCGTTGGGGTCACGTGGTAAAAAAGGAGCAATCAGGTGCTGTCACCAAAAATTAATGTCGGCAGAAGCAGCGATGAACGCTGGTTCAGAGAAAGAATGTTTTGCTAAAAAATACTTATTTCTGAATTAACATTATTGCGAGAAATCTGCGTACTGAAAAAGACAGCAATCAGCTGAATTTAGTTAAAAAGATAAAAATAAGATAGCTGCAAGCTGCAACTACAGTACTAGTTCGTCGAGAGCAGTGATTACTGTCAAGGAAATCAGGCGCAAAAAATATAATACCAAGTTCATGAAATAGGAAAATTTGTCCTGAAAATTATTTTCTAGTTCTGCATACACGTTTACCTTTCATAATAATGAACGTCTGACTATATCAAACTGCTATAGCAAATCAGATATAGCAGGAAAAGATTTTTTTTACTTTTTTCTTTTGAAACGGGTAAAAACTAAAAATGTTAATTATAAATTAAATTTAATAGTCTTTTAAATATTTCACTGAATTAAAGAGTACGTTAAAGTTATATTTCTCTATTCACAAATATACCTTTTTGGCTAGCATATATTTGTAAGCACATGGAATATATTTTTAGCAGTCCGTTTAACTTCAATCGGAATGCCGCTTTAAAAAATAATGTTTTTTGTAAGAAATGTTCTAGAAGCTGAAGAACAAACTCTGGTGAATTTTTTAGACGATAGCACACTGAAATAGAACCAAAAAAATTTAGTTTTATGAATTCATTTACTTCATAATATATATAAGACAAAATTGCTAATTACGTTAGTGTGATGATAGCGTAGTGGTAAAGCTGAGGGTAGCAAGCTGTGGCCTTTTGGGTCGTCAGTTCGAATCCCATACTTTTCTTTTTTCATCCTGTTTGCAATTTTCTCAGCTCCGTGTTCCAATTTTATCTATATTTGTGTTTTAAAATTTATTTCTATTGTTATGTGCATTAAATATAACGTTTTGTTGATGCTCTTATTTATTTAAAATTTTCCCTCAAGAATTTATTTTGAAAATTATAATATAATAAGAATTAAAAATATACTCCCTGTATATATATATAC
>KK116997.1:114912-172453 GCA_000611955.2 Stegodyphus mimosarum
TACTTCCTGTTATATATAAACATTTTTTTTCGTTTCACTTTTATGTTAATGCACATACATGTGAGGAGACTTTGGGATGTTTCCAGGTCTAAACTTTCAATACTAATGAACATGAGACAGCATTAATGCCCTGAAAAATTTTAATAAAGCAATTTTTAAAAATTTTATTATAATAATTGCTTTAAATTCAGTTATCTCCAGCTGAAACACGGGAATTAATTAATTAAATATTTCCATTTTATTTACCTTAGGTATGCATACATATATAAAGAGAAATAAGCTCATCTTTATAACTTCTTCCATAAAAAGCTATAAATTTAAAATTTATAAATTCAAAATAATATTTTAAGGATTATGCATAAAATATAACTGCGCATAGTGCATTTTGAAAGAAACGAGATTTCTAATAAATTATCCAGCTATGACACAGAAGAAACTGACGCTAAAATTGTATATAATATCTGTTTTCTCCCCAAATTTGCGAATATTTTAAAAATATACAATCTCACAAAGCAGTCAGCGGTATACAAGCATAGCAAATTTAATATTGTGAACCTTTCTTTACAGTTGCTCTGTATTTTTAAGGTACCAGCTACTTTTAAATGTGTTTAACATTTTTATTTGTTTGTGTAACATTTAAGTCTTCTAGAAAGGGAAAGAAATTTTTAAAAATTACTCCAGCTTCTATGCAGTTAGAGATGTTCATAATATGCATTATAACCTTACGTGTCTAAAAATTGCTAACTTGCTTTCACAGTTCATAAGCAGAAGTAAAAATTTCCAATAACATCGTCCGAATCCCGTAAGTTAAATCAGAGACCTCTGGTGGCAATGAATGCAACTGACCACGGAACTTCCGTAAGCGTAAATCCAACGCAATAGTGTAAACGATTGTCCGTCTGCGTAATGCGTTTCTCCCAATACGCACCGCAACGCATATGCAGTAGTGGAAACGAGCCTTAATACTACACGTTACGACAGCAATCGTATGTCCAAAGTTAATGATACTGTTAATACCGTCTTAAAAATCCCAGGTCCTTTGAAATTTACATTCTTCGCCAGGTCTAAGCTGGTTTCCGATTATATTAGCTCCTTGAATTCCAAAAAAGCTCCCGGTGTTGATGATATTTCTACCAGAGCTCTGAAACATCTTCCTATGAGTGTCACTTGTCTTACTAATGTCATCAAGTTCTCTTATATTCCTAAATATATGTAAACATGCCATCATCCTCATCTTCCCGAAACCGCATCTAAATTCCACGTTTCTACAGAACTACTGCCCAATTAGCCTTCTCAGTCAACTTTCCAAAATAGCTGAAAAAATTATTCCACAGAGTTCCTGCATTCCAAAAGAATACTTTGGCTTCCGTCATCTTCATACTACTAATCACCAGCTGCTTCGTGTCATCAACAATTTACTGATAGTTTCAGTCGTAAATTCCCTTCCGGAGACATTTTCCTTGACATTGCATTTTGATAGGGATGGCACCGGGACTTATCTAAAAACGTATGAAGTTGAACTTCCCCAATCATTTTATTAGACTTATTTCTTCCTATCTCCATGACAGAATCTTTGCAGTGAAAATTCGTAATACTGTTTCTACCACGAGAAACTTCTGCACTGAAGTAGCCTAGGGATCAGAACTTTCTTCATATTTATATAACATTTTATTTACGATATTCCCAAAGACTCACAAATTACCATAGCTCATTTTGCAGATGATACTGCAATTTTGACTCAACGTTCTACAGTTACAGTTGTCCAGCTCTTTCTTCAACATTACTGCAATCTTCTAAAAAATTTGCTCACTCTTTGGAGCATTGCAGTTAATAACGAAAAATCAAAAGCAATCGTTTTTCATTGAGGACAAACAAATTTCACGCTACCAAGGCCTTTTCTGTTTGATGACCTAGTAGTCTTTCTAGAAAAAAAAAATGGATTTTTTCAGAAACATCTCAGGAAACCGTGGGAAAAATTAATACCATGCTTGCTACTATGGCTCTCGGCAGTAGAAGTCATGTGTACACTTCAAATAAACTCCTCATATATAAATCTATACTACAACCAGTATTACTTTATGCTATGGGGCCGCGCTGTCCAAACTTATTTGAATATATCCAAGTTTTTCAAATTAACGCACTTAGAGAGATTATCAACTCGCCATGGTTCATTCCGAATTCGTGATCTCAAAGTAGACACAATTTGATTCAAAAACCTGCCAGAAATTTATTCTGTTCAGCTCTCATACATCCTAACAACTGCATCAACTCTCCTAGATGTTCTCCATTTTCCAGATGAAAGCACAAATATCCATCTGACATTCTCCATCCTTAACATTTTTCACTCATATTAGATTCTTCAATTCATTGATTTGTAACTTTCACCAGAAACTCACATTATTCGTCGACTGATGGCGGGCACTTCACTTAATACTTCTGTCTTATTTTGTCCAGACTACTCATTTTGTTTTACCCATAATCTTCATCTGATGCAGAGTAAAAGGAAGCACTGCTTTCTGAAACTCTAATTCACTATGTGTTCTTAGTAGTAATTCACATTAAATAATTATAAATAGATTTTTCTGGAAAGAACCTGAAAAATCTTTGGTTGGGAAAGATTACTTCTTGTGTTGCATTAAATAGCCTAAAAATTGACACTAACATTTTTTATGTTAATTGTTCTTAAATGGGAAGAAGAAAATTTAAATTTTAATGCTTGAAAAATATATGACGAGTTGTTTTGACATTGTTTCGAAACTGCTGCCTCATGCTGCGTCACTCTCAACTTTTTGTAAACTTTGACGTAATCAAATGATAACTAAAGTTTATGCTCGCATGAAAACCTGAATCATTGTACGTTGTTGAATGTTATAAGTGTTGGTCATCAAATTTGTGTCTCATATACCGGTTATTGCTTAAATATGGATGAACGAACCGAAAGACTGGGTTATATTCCTCAAAAAGAGCTAGTGTATAATAAGTTATTACATTATACTGATTTTCTAGATGAGGAATCTCAAACCTATCTGGCTAGCATAAAAACAAACTTAGGCAAATCTATATTACATCAGAACCTAAGTGATATTTCTTTCTGGACAAGTCAGTTGGCTGTGTAAGTATTAAGCAAAGTGAGAAAAAAATTTTTTTTTTCATTTTGGAAAATATTGATTCTGGTTTTTTTTTTTTTTTTTTTTAACTTTGTGGATTGCTATAGCAGACCGTGGAGTTTGAACATGTTTGACATCTCTGGACTTTTTACTAATTGTTTGAAAGATTATCATTTTATTTCGTACTAATTGTTTGAAAGATTATCATTTTATTTCGTACTAATTGTTTGAAAGATTATCATTTTATTTCCCGGAAGACATATTTGAGTGTATGTTATACAGTTTCGTTATGAAAATGTTACATATCAGTATTATGAAGCTATAAAATAAGTTATGATGATTATTTATATTAGAAAAACTATGAAATATTCTATAAGAAATTACCCTTTTACACATTGCGAAAGTGGATGCAATAATAAAAGCTGAGAACCACTGTTTTAAATTAACTTTAATATTACCACTGCTTAATTAAAATATTGAGAGTCAACAGATACGATGTGAACAGTTTCTCTTCAAACCTGTAATTTTAATACATTTCGGTAGTATAACATAATAATGTAATTCATTGTTCATAACTTGACATAATACATATGCATTGCAGATATCTATTCTGAAGGGTGGTGTTAATAAATGTTGATATTTAATAAAATGTCCTCAGATAATTTATGTAATACCATTGATAATTTATAATTCTGATGATAAATGTAATTGTGTGCATTTAAAATATTACCATCTGTGTGAAAAGTATAATGTTATAATAAATTTATAAATAGCAAAAACAAATTTTCAGAAGTTTGTGAATGGGCTGTATAGTGTCAGTGTTGTAAAACCTCTTTTTTTAAGTTTTAGTATAGCATTTCATAAAAGGTGATTTCGGGGATGTAGACAACTGGTGATATGCAAGCATCATCTGGTCTCCAAATTATGTGAAAATTTTTAAGAACTTATGATATTAAGAAGTCAATCTATAATAAAAACAGTTTGTTAATTTTGATACATTGATTTTATTATTCTTAAGTAAAAAGGTATTTGATTACCAAAGGTGGTTACATGGTGGTTCAGTTGCTTTGCTCTTATTTTTGAAAACATTGGATTATGAAGTATCTTTAAAGTCCCTGAGTAAATCCTGCAGGACTAAGATTAGTAATGAAAAATTGCTACTCCACAGCAGTGGAGAGGGAAAAAAAAAAGAGGAAGAATATCTTTCTTAGTTAATGAAACTTAGAAAATTATCATTTTTGTTGTTCTTAACCATTCCTATATCCAGTACTCTTTTTCAGGAAAAGTACATTTCAGGATACCCCGTGTCGAAAATTGGCAATTTTTTATCACCATTCGTGTTTATGTGCTATGCCTTCCCAAGTAAAATGGCATCTAAAACATAATGCAATGAAACATAAAAAATTAGAATCTCAATAAATTGCATTTTAAATCAAAATAAAACAAGGAAATAAGATAAAAATTAAAATGCGTGTTATCTAATCTGTGCAGTACAAAAAGGAAATATCGATCCAGCTTATTTAGAAATTTCTGTGTCTTTCATGTGTAGCACATAGAATGCCTTAAAAGCATCCAAAAACTGTTTAAAATTATCTGAACTAGAATCTGTATACTGCCGTCACCACATAAATTCACAAATAAAAAAATTAAAAATATCATCCATACTACTGGTGGCATTTCTTTTGAAAATCCCTTTTTATTAAATCCCTACATATCTTCCGTAGAGTTGATATGAGCTCTGGTTCTCAAATCCTTAAATGTCACTGCTTAATTTACTGATAGGTGAACAAAGCTATTTAAATCTTCATTTACGTACATGATGTAAAGCAAAAAATAAGCAATGTACTGGGTGGCCATAATTAAACTGACAGTGCTCACAGTGTTTTGTAGTGATTTATTTACGAGAATGATGCCGCATTTTGTAGGAAAATTAAACAAGATGGGGAACGAAGGATTCCGCGAAAAAACAAATTAGGGTGAAAATGCGCTTTAGCCCACTGCTTGGCGATGTTTTAAAAATCGCCAGTTCGGCGCGTTTCTGTGAAACGTCTTTGCAATTAATTGCAACCTTCCCGACACACTCCTCGAAAACCTATTGTAAACAAAACCTAGAATTCTAAAGCATAAATTAGTATGGAAACTGTTGCCAAAAAAGATAATAAAATAATATGCAAAACGAACATTACGATCATTAAAATATTTGTCAGTTAGGTTTAAATTAATTATTTACATTTTATGTTGTAATACTTACACATTTTATGCCGTTACATAACCTTCCCGACACGCTCCGCGAAAACGTAACCAAAATGGCATCCAAGAAAGAAGGAATTTTTTTTAAAAGGGCATTAAAATTACAAACGATACCATGTACACACCGTTCCGTTTTAACTTTAAAAAAAAATCTGAGAATTGCACAATGTAGGCAACGTACACAAATGAACAAAATAAGCTAAAATAACGAAAATAAATTACAAGAAAATGCCATGTGCACAGTGTTTCTTTTAAACTTAAAAAAAACTTCAGCGAATTGCACAATGTAGGCAACGTACACAAATCAACAAAATAAGCTAAAATAACGAAAATAAATTACAAGAAAATGCCATGTGCACAGCGTTCCGTTTTAACTTAAAAAAAACATCAGCGAATTGCACAATGTAGGCAATGTGCACAAATCAACAAAATAAAATAAATTGCAAACGATACCAGCGTTCTGTTCTTCAGCTGAGCCAAATTATTTCAATAAAAGGCAACAAAATATAAAAATTAAGCAACTTGCACTTCCAATAAAGTAATAAATGTACATGTACATTCACTCACCTCTCTCAGCATCACAGCTAAATCCATACCGACTCGGTATTTAGCGAAATATAAGGTACGAAAATAGCAAACACTCAACACAAAAACACCGCATTCAAAGAATACAACGACAACTGAAATAACTACTTAAATTAACACGTAAGAATTTCGAATAAACCGCTACGTCATCTCACATTACCAATAAAACCGTTCTTTATAAAATAGGAAATACGCATGCACGAAAGCTACATGTTTCCGTAGCTTCAAAATACCCAGTCAGCCATGTTCGCGGATATACGGAGTTACCCATGTTGGCGCGTTTATTGCTCATTCAAAAACAATCGCCGCCAAGCAGTGGGCTAAAGCGCATTTCAACCCAAATTAGTTCCAAAAGTCACCGCTAGGGGAATATTTGGTGCTGTGTAATACAAAATAGAGTGTTAAAAAATGCAAATTAATACGGAATAAAATTACCTTTTATTATGCACATTTTCTGATTTAGTTCAAGTGCAATATGGCAACATTTTTTAAAAAGCGTAAAATCTACATAAATACCGATAAAGTCTCGTGATCTGCAATATCACGTATGCTGAGCAGAAGAAGAAGTTCTTTATTCAAATTTCACATTACATCTATTGGCACAGTGCCAGCTGCTTGGGTTTTAAAAGGCAATGTGTTACGTTTCGAATCAATCAGATTGAAAGCTTATGTGCAGTGTCTCCTTCTTTAGTCGAGCGTGCGTTACTGGTCACAGTGCAACGCATCAGCCACTCTTCATGCTTTTAGAATGCACAAAAAAAAAAAAAAAAAATGCGTAATAGTCCTGTGTCAGTTAATGGGCTAAAAGCAGTGGTTGCAATGTTTGAGAAAACGGGTTCTCTGAAGGTTCAGTCAGGCAGAGGACGAAAACCTGTACCACAGGATACAATCGAAGCAGTTGCCACGGCGATTGTCGACAGAGGACCAGACAATATTGCTGCCACCTCTAACGCTTATGGAGTAGCTCGGAATATGGATATGCTTTATAATACGGTATGGAAAATCTTACGAAAGATAATCAACTTCTATCCGTATAAGATCAGCCGTATACAGGAGTTACTGTACCCCAACGATGATAAGCGATTGACTTTTGCTCTCACCTTTCTTGCCAGAATGGAGGTGGATGCTGTTTAGCCGTGGAACATCTTATGGGGAGACGAGGCCCACTTTTACCTGAATGGAACTGTGAATACCCAGAACTGCCGAATTTGGGATGACAAATCACCACATGCAGTCACAGCCAAAGGTAACTGTTTGGTGTGGGTTCACAGTGGAATTTATCGTAGGTCCATTCTTCTATGAGAACATTACCCCGACAGGACTGGAAACCTTTTCTGTTACTGGAGAGAAATATCGCCACATGTTGAACAGCTTTGTCATTCCGGCACTTCAGCAAAGACAATGCCAGGGGGAAATGATTTTCATGCAAGATGGAGCCCCTCTACCCGTTGCTGTACGGGTGCAACAGAAGCTACTACAGAAAGAGTCATTAGCCGCTACTTTCCAACTGTATGGCCACCTCGGTCGCTTGATCTTACCCCATGCGACTTCTGGCTATGGGGTTACCTTAAGTCCAAGGTCTATCAAGAAGCGGTCCAGGACCTGGCTACGTTGAAGGATAACATATCACGGACTTTATGGGAGATTCCTGCAGACATGTTACTTTCTGCTGTCGTGCATACTGTGCACAGAATGCAATATGTGGTCCACAAAACGGCAGCCACATTGAACCTCATTTGAATGCAAAATAAAAGGTAATTTCTGTATTGATTTGCATTTGTTAATACTTTATTTTCTATTACGCAGCGTCAAATATTCCCCTAGTGGTGACTTTTGGAACTAATTTGTTTTTTCGCAGAATCCTTCGTCCCCCGTCTTGTTTAATCTTCCTACAAAATGTGGTGTCATTCTCGCAAACAGATCGTGCTACAGAACACTGTGAGCACTGTCAGTTTAATTATGGCTACCCGGTACTTCCTAACTGACATCCAATGCATAAATAATCCCCGAGAAATATTTTCCCAACAGTCAAAACCACCGCAATCACGTATTACAACCAGTCATGCCATAATAAGGTTTCCAAAACATTCAACGTAAAATATTCAGTTTACAGCAACTTGGCAATAATCCAAGGGGGTACCTTAAAATATAGACTACCCCAGTGCTCTTTTCCATGTGTTATCTTAAAAAGAAAATTTAATACAGTTGTGATTGGGATCCAGATATACCTGGTTTTGGATTTATGAATCAATATTTTTCTCAGATTGTGAACCGCTGGTTTTCTCCAATTTTGTTTTAGGAAAAATATATCATTCATATATTACATAAATTGAAATGTCTTTGCTAATATAAGCACTAAATACTAGATACATTGAGGCACTTGTATTATGTAGAAATAGAAAATCTGATATAAACATTTGCCTCGAGAGAAGATGGAAAACAGAAATGCCTAATATTGGCAAAACTGGTTAAATTTGCTGCAACTTGTTTCTATGGATCCACTGTTGAAAGTGTGTTGAGTTTATGTAGGTGATACTATGACAGACTAGAATAACTTTGAGCACCGAGTTTGCTCATTAACCATAAACACATGTGAAGTTTTTGGTTAGAAAATCCCTCACAAGAATATGTTAGTAAAGATTTTAGGAATACTGTAATGTAATTAGTAGCTGGACAGTTTAAAGTCTTCTCATTCTGTGAACTATTCTGTTACTAGCAATTCCTAAGCTGCAGTACTTTTTAATGTGTATGCTTCTGGTTCTAATTTAATACTTGAAGGATTAAGTGAAAAACCATTAAATCTGTATAAAAATATCTTATTGATATTAATAGTTTTTAAATTGATAACAAAGAAATACAAACACAGCAAATGGTCTAAACTTGAAACTTCCCAAAAAGCAAACTAAGCATACTGTATATTTCGGCGTATAGTGCAAACTGGTACGTAACATGCACCTGTAATTTCAAACTAAATTTTTTAATTTTTAAGTATGTTCGCCATATGACATGCACCCTTTTCTTTAAGAAGAAACCCAAGAGATACATATGCGATGCTCTTAACTTTTAAACTTGTTCATTCAAAGATTTTCCCCAAACTTTGGAACAATGGTATACTGAATTGACAAGTGATAAGTTGAGTAATATGTGAGGGAAATGCATGAGGGAGTAAGTAATTCTGCAAAAGTGGTGGGTGGTACATAAATGCATATAGAAATCGAATATCTGTATTATGCTTTTCTTTTCCTTGTATTTAAATGTATAATTTTTTATATACGAAGTACGAGGGGGCTCAAAAATAACTGGAACCGACCTGTTGTGTGCACATGCATTATAGTTACGAGTTGTGCTGTTTTTGGGGGAGGGGTATAGAATTTTAAAATATCTGAGAAATCTGTGTTCCTTTGTTTACATTAACAGTTACTAAGTATTGTAAAGTGTAATTTAATTTAAATTCCCCTGAATTTCTTTTTAACATTTGAAATCAAGCATGAATTTTTAACAAAGACAGATTTCAAACATTATTTAACTACTAAAAACAAGAAAGTGTTTTATATGGGATTTTGATATGTAGCTTAATCTAGTAAAGTTATAAATAAAAGTTCCTCTGAGCAGCATGGTATCTTGTTTTAAAAGAAAATTTTACTAGTTTCCTTTAAAAAGTGGGCTGAAATCCAGGAGAGTTTTAAGCGCTTTGGTTCTTATAAATGTAATTATTGTTCATGTATATAAATTACTTTTAATGATAACATTTATTATAAAATTTGTGTTCCTTTAGATCTAACCAATAAAATTCTTTACAATCCACATAACTTAAAGTACCATTCCTGACCACTTTAAGTACTTCTGATTATCCACATTCATGTCTATAAAGGCACTAAATCGTTGTTGACTAATTTTTTACCAAGCTGATATGTGAAAGCAACAGTCATTTTGAAGATGGCATTGCGCTAAGAATCCTATAAAAAAGCAGTAAATTGATAAAATTAAAAATGCAAGAAGCATCTATAATAAATTATTTACCTTTGCCAGGAAATCCTTATATAATTTGTGTGTGTGTTAACTGTTCCCATGTGCACAGCATATTTTCACTTAAAAGAACATCAGAAAAATTGCACAAATCTGGCACTGTGCTCATTGTTGTTCTTCCCATGTATGTATTGATCTGTTTGCTATTAACCTCTTAAAGCACGATTTTTTGTTTTTGTTTTTTCAGGGAAACTAGTAAAAAAATTATGGTGTTTTTTTTTTTGGACAGAAAATGAATATATAGTGCGTTATTTTTTGCAGTTTCATTTGTGGGGGGTAACTAGAGAGCAAGGGGTAGGATAAAATTTGTTAAAAAAAATTATACAAAGTGTTAATGATTTGATTACATGTTTGTTTTAAATTTCAAAATATTAAAATCAAATTAAATTGTCATACTTCAAGCATATAAGAATGGCTCAAAATTCTGAAACTTCTGAAAAACTGATAAATTGACATATTCAAAATATTAAAATCAAATTAAATTGTCATACTTCAAGCATATAAGAATGGCTCAAAATTCTGAAACTTCTGAAAAACTGATAAATTGACATATTCAAAATTGTCAGTCTCTCATTATCAGATAACTTTTTCTAAAGTTACAAAAACACTTACTAAACATTAATTTATGGTTAATTGTTTACTTTTATGATAATTAATGCAATAAAATGCCTATATTACCCTTTTGACACCAAACAACTGCTTTATAACAAAGAATTCCTAAAAAACTTATAGCTAATCATAAAAGTGCAGCATGTCGTTTATGCAAGCAAAATGCTGCATGGTGGTGCCATCTAGGTAAATAATTTTTATTCGAATGGATCTCAGACGAGTATTAGAAATAAAATAACTGATACCGTCAAATGCATTAAGGGGTTAAAGGGATTGGAAATACAGTGTGTTGTTTTATAAATGCTTTTTGTGGAGGGGGGCTGATACTCTGAAAGAACTGAAATTTCTGGTCTCTTAAAAAAGTATGGCAAAAATATATATAAAAATTAATTTCAAATTTGTGTTATCTTGCCTTGTAGCATTTTATTAAAATTTGTGTTTATTATTTATTTATTATTAATAATAATGAGAAAAAAATGTTTAAATCTTGAGAATTTAGAAAGAAATTGACTTATTTATAATTTTTTGCAAGAAAAATTTTATTCTTCAAGCAAACGTAACAGTAAAGAAATTTATTGAGAAGCATTACATTTACTGTAACGTATGAGAAATGGTTAGTGCTTAGAATCAAACTGCTGTTGGGACACATACAAGCAGCTCTACTGTAAAATGACAAAAAATAACTAGAAGTTTACAATATAACTAATTGAAATCTGATATTTTTATTCGCTAGACATTAAATGAATCAGTCAGCTTATCAGCTTAGAATTATCAGCTTCAATAGCTAAAAACTTTTTTGTTAACCGAATTGGTTCAGTTTTGATCAGTTATCACAACCGAATCTGTATTTTCTAATTAATGTCTTTCCCTTTCCTGAATGCTTTAAAATATGTGATTATTATTATATGTAAAAGTTGCTGTCTCAGAAAATTATGCGAAATTCTTATTTCTCGCATGCAGGATTTTCTGTTTTATACTTAAAAGGGTACTTACGTACTATGACGACTACTTTGGCGACATTTGGAGATAAAAATCCTCATTGGCATTTTTTAGTTTATGTTTCTAAATTAAATAAAAGAATTTCATCAAAGCAAATTAATTTAAATTCTTTTAAAAATGAAAGCCCCAATTATAAAAGAACAAAAACTTAAAATACTAAAATCCCGAATATATATATATATGTATACATATAAAAAAATGATATACCAAATACGAATAGAAAAAATTAATCTTTTTTATTTTTACCACTGTAAATGATAATTAACAATTATTAAACTTACTTCTGAATAAGCTTCAGTGAAAGTTACATAAATGAATTATATTTTTGATACATAATATGCGTACAAATTTTCAAAAAATTGAGAGGCATGTAGTGTTAACTTTAAATAACAGATGGCAGCACAATATAGTTAACTTACTTAAAACTGGTGAAAAGAAAATATTGACGTTAATGATAAGGAAAATGGCGGGAAATAGCTTTCAAAATAGCATCAAAAGGCGTAAATGTAGCAAAAAAAGCTGTGGTAATAGCAAATGCGGGACTAGTGCGAGATAATACTCTTTATTTCAGCGCCCTCTATAACCTATATTAGGGATTATATGGTTAGGGTTAACCTTTTTTCCATAGCCGCCCAACCGGTATAGTGGTTAGCGTCGCCGACTGCCGTGCCGAAGGGCTCAGGTTCAAATCCCGCTTAACCTGTATAACATACAAAGGTCGCCGGATTTGGCGAGATATCTAGGTAGTCGTCATAATACGTAAGTACCCTTAAAAGCCTATTTTATGTGACAACAATTTTTTATTCATTTTATAATCTTGGATGAGATTTTTCAAAGAGAGAAAAATGCTAATGAAAAGTGTTTTTGACCGGAACAGTAAATAACTATGAACAATGGAATAAATTTAAAATTGTGTAGTAATGATAGCTTTGAAAATAGCTTAGGTTAATAATGCTCATACATGTTCTGTGCATATATTTCTGTCTAAAACCTAGCTTTTAATCTAAATAATGTTTTTGAACGATGTAGTACTTTTGCTAGAAGTGTTTTATCTTACATTTATAGAATCTTGAATGGGATGTTATCATCCGGTCTTAATTCTTTACAGCATTAAATATTGGCTTATGAATTTCATATTTTTCTATGATAAATACTGCATTTCTTTATGGTATTCATTTAGTTTATTCATATTTATTTATTTACGTAGCGTATTCGGAAACTAAGTACTGTTTCATTCTAGCGCCGTCGCAGCGCTGGGGTAGGCGTCCCGTGCATGCGCATCTTTCTTGTTCACTGACTTTCAATTGTCGCCATTTTGGTTGCTCTATGTTGTGTTTTCAGTTTGCTGTGCACATTCAAAATGTTTAAGACAATTAGTTCTCCCGCTGACTGTGAGATTCATGCCGTGGTTAAATTTTTGAACGCCAGGAATGTTAAACCAGCCGAAATTTATCGCCAAGTGACAGAAGTTTACGGTGAATACGCAATAAGTGATGGAATGGTGAAAAAGTGGGTAAGAATGTTTAATGCAGGTCGAACAAATGTCCACGCCGAGGCTCGGAGTGGTCGGCCTTTTGTTGTCACCGATGATTTGGTAAGGAAAGTTGATGAAGCAATTCATGAGAACAGACGCTTCACAATGATAACTCTTTCAGAGGCATTTCCACAAATTTCACGTACTGTTTTGTTCGAAATTGTGTCTGACTGCTTGAATTATCGCAAACTGTGTTATCGATGGGTTCCAAAAATGCTCACTGATGTTCACAAAACAAAGTGACTTGGTAGTGCCCTGACATTTCTCACGCGATACAGTGATGAGGGAGAAAACTTTTTAAA
Organism: Stegodyphus mimosarum; assembly: GCA_000611955.2. NCBI lineage: Eukaryota > Metazoa > Arthropoda > Arachnida > Araneae > Eresidae > Stegodyphus > Stegodyphus mimosarum. The sequence continues at coordinate 128,325 of KK116997.1, forward strand.
CCAAATTGTGACAGGTGATGAAACTTGGGTGTGTCCTTTCACACCAGAATCGAAACAACAATCGATGGAGTGGAGACACACTCATTCTCCGAAAAAACAAAAGTTCAAAGTGATAATGTCATCACAAAAAATCATGTGCACTGTCTTCTGGGATAGGAAAGGCGTTTTGCTTACTGAATTTCTTCCCAGAGATGAAACCATTAATGCGGCACGATAGTGTGAGACTTTAACAAAACTAAGGCGTGCCATTCAAAACAAAGGAAGAGGAATGCTCAGTAAAGGCATTGTGTTGCTCCATGACAATGTTCGGCCCCATACTTCTGGTGTCACTCAATCGTTGATTCGACAGTTTCATTGGGAGCAGTTCAATCACCCGCCGTACAGCCCGGACTTGGCGCCGTCTGACTATCACTTGTTCCTGCACATGAAGCGTGAGCTTGGTGGCAAGCGCTTTGGATCTGATGATGACACGAAAAATGCTGTGTAGTCGTGGTTATCGAAACTGGTGGGAAGTTTCTTTGACGATGGTATACAAAAACTGGTCACCCGCTATGACAGGTGTTTGATCATTGGCAGAAACTATGTTGAAAAATAGTTTAAGACATGTATTTTCATGTAAAAATAAAATTGGATTCGAAAAAATTGTTTTACTATTTTTTTTTTCAAAACGGTACTTAGTTTCTGAATACGCCTCGTATTTATTTATTTAAACTCCCAAATTGATCTCAAAGTGCTAACAATGAGAATCATTTCCATATAAATAAAAAGCATCAAATTTTAGTATGCTTCCAGCACCTACTCTGAAATACATTGCACTGTCCTGATTAATTTTAACACTGTATTGAAATTTCCCTTTTATTAAGCTTTATCCCTTTTAAAAAGCCTGTCGTAGAGACTGAATATCATAATTTCTTATCAGTCAGGAATACATTTTAATTTTAAATTATTGAAATGCAGTAGAAGTTGATTAATATAAAAACGTTTTATAATAAGTGACATTTTAAAAAATAAAAATAATTAAAGCTTTTATAAAAATAATTAAAGCTTGTAAATACTGGAACATTCAAGACTGCAAAGAATATGTGCAAACTCTCCCTGAAAAGTTGCTGACTTGTTAGGAACTAATTTTTCTTCAAGCTCATATGTAAAAGGCAACAGCCATTATCAAAATGGCTGTACACTAGGAATTTCATTAAAAAGCGATCAATAAATAAAACTGAAAAAGAGAGAACATTGTGAATTAGAACACAACCTTTTTCAAGCCCAGGGAGTCGCTTCCCATTAACTTAACTTTCTGCGCATTGTTGATCTCATGTGCACAGCAGTCTGTTTTTCCTTAAAAAAAGATACTTTCTGATTGTTTAAGTGCCATATTTGTAATTTTTATTAACAGCTTCTGCTGGCAAACTCTATAGTTTCATTACAATGAAAGAGGGGAAAAAATACTTAGTGCAAAAACGAATACTTATCAGAAAAATGACAATTTGAAAAGGGGAAATCCACTTTTGTCGATATCATAGGTTGTCACATAACTTTCTTGGCAGTATAGTGTGTTGCCTCGTAAATGCATTTCAGGGGATGTGGGTAATCGGAAAGAATTGCATAGTTTTTTCTTCATCCTTTATTTTTTTTTTTGGGAAAAAATAATTCAGTTTCGTGATCCATATTACCAGCTTTGGGATATACTTTAAAAAAGGAATTTGAGATTCCAAATGAGATAGGATAACAGAAATTAATAGTATATATTTGTTTTTACTTCAGCAGGGAGTATGCTATTAATTTTTCTTACAGTATATTATTAATTTCATTTACAGTATACCTTAATTTCTCTCCCCCTTCTCTGGGATTTGACTTACCAACGCCATGGGCTGCCCGAAACTTTTGAAGTAAGATTGCCTTCTCGTGCTTCATGAGTGGCCATATTAGAGTACTCGCATTTCAGCCGGGACAGAATATCTTCCCTGAGTGCCATTGTTGTAAGGGTAATATGGTCACCCCGGCGTATATTGTAGCTTGCTTGGATTTTAACAAAGACGAAGTCCTTCAAGATCCTGTATCGTTTTTGGACTTTTTAGATATTTTGGATTTATGGAAATTGCCTAGCTTTGCTGGACAATCTGGGATTAGTAAAAACAACAAGAAGATTAGGTGCGTCTGAATATGGACTGTGCAACCAAAACTAATGGTAAAAAGTAGTGCAAATGAAAACGGGAAGAATAAACATTGCAGCTTTTCATAATTAAATTTTTCATTCATTTACTCTCATAGCACCAATTACATATAGTCTCCATAGCTGGCAAAAGAGAAAACTTCATTGACATTTGCAGTTACTTCAGTGTTCTAGCATTTAAAAAGTAGTGGCTTTATATCACTAGTTTTTAAAAACTAGAAAACTGACATAACTAGGCATAAAACTAATAAACATAAAACTTCAACTTACTGACTTAACTAAGCTTATAAAACTGCATAAAAACAAATGTTGGAGAAAATATAATGTTCAGAGGAAAATTTTAACTATCTAAAAAGCTTATTTTAAAGTATTAGATATTATGCATTGTCTGTTTGTTGCACATGCATTTCTTAAAGTGGAACTGCTAGTTTTTGAGTAGTTATCATATATCTTTTAAGTACTCTGTGTAATTCAGGTAATTTTTTAATTATGCCCAAAAAGGTGATCAAAAACATTATGCAGTTTCAAGCTGGAATTAACTGTAGGAATTAATAAATTCACAAAGAAAACATGCTTAATTTAAACATTCTCATAGCCAAATCTGTCTATCCAGATGTCATGAAGTTATCTTACCTAAATAGATTTTTTTCTCTGCCATCTGTTGGCATCAGTGCTTACATTTTAACTGCTGTTTTGTATTATGGTCTTATTGTTATTAAAACTGTTGTTTTAGTCTGCCAAGGGAAGAAGTTTAAAAGTGATAATATGTAATAGAGGATCTAATGGACAGGCGCTACTCCAGTTAAGTAGGCAGTTATTAATTTTCTGCCAGTTTACTTCTTAGGGGAATGAAATACTCTTTCACCTGAAATCGGACATTTCAGATATCTGAGAAAACAGGTTTTGAAGTCAGCTCATGCAAAAGAATTAAACATTTTGACATATTTGTACTTCTATATATAAATAAAAGAAAAATCAATACTTCAAAAAAAAATTACATTCATTGTCAACAGCAAAGAAATAAAATTGGTGCACTTCATTTATCTCCAAATTTGACAAATTTCTTCCTTATGAATAATACTAAGCTTCTGAGAAACAGCTCTAGTTTCAGGCACAGCGAAACTGTTAAATTATATTTACTTGTAGTCATAATTATTGCTGAGAAAATCCAGAAAAAATAGCATAAAAATGTATATGCTTAATGATTACAAATAAAAGCAAGTTAATTATGTAAAACAGAAAAAAGTACAGGTATGTGTCTTTATTTGTGAGAAAATCTGATTAGAGATAACTGAGGACTTGTCTTTTTATCTTAGTTTATGCTTCTAGTCTTCTGGTTCCTAAAGCACAAACCATCTGATCAGCACAGGATTTTAGACCTGCATTTAAGCTGCATTTATTAGCTAAATTTGCATAATTACTTATTTTAGTTTTTACTTTCATAAACTCACATTCATTAATATGACTAAGATATACCAAGTGACAAAAAAATCTCATGACTAGATAAAGCTTATCATGTCACTCAGAGGATTAAAAAAGAAATGTAGGTTCTGAAATGAAAGTTCAAATATATTTTTTAAAATTTATATAATCATGTATTTAATGTCATTTATTTGCTTTAAATTTTATAATGTTCCTAGAAGTTGAAAATGGCAAATGCATAGGTTTCATGCCAATACAAATTTGATATATAAGCACAAAATGTGTAAAACATTTTCATAATAATAAAAATCCAGTGGCTGACAGCCATATTCAGATTAATAGTTAACATTTTTTTTTATGACCGAATCATCCATTACTATATTACAAAAATTTAAAAATGATAGTTTGTCAAATTTCTGATTTCTGTTTAAGACTGTTAATTTTGCATAAAAGTTCTAAGTTAATTTGAGCTGGAATTTATGATTTTATTTCTTCTTTATTCTTGGCAGGTAAAAGTAACCAGTCCCCAATTAAAATATTGCTTCATTATTTTATTACATCATGAAACAAATTAAAATTGTTTGTTAGCTTAAAAAACTTAAGCTATTCCATATTTATCTCTTTGTAGAATAGTTAATAAAATCTGAAGCATTTCAACTTAAAATCGTTGTCCTGTGCAGGAGTTCTAATTTTCTAATTCTGTGTTGTTCTTTTGTAATGAGAAATCTTCTATAATGCCTTAATTAAATTTGCAGTTATAACAAAGTAACTATTATAAAACATTGTATTATTTGTATTATTATAGTGTTTGATATATGAGTAAGAGCATAATATTATTTGGCAGTAATAATATATGACACTACACATGTCAAAAAACTTTCATGTCTCCTCAACAAGCTATGCATTAGGGAATTTGATGCAGTTTGGATATACTAAGCTCAGCAATTAATATAGTATGATCACTGGTTCAGGTTTTATATTCTGTTATGTATTTTATGTTTTTCCTGTTAAGGAAAATATGAGCAATTTGAAAATTTGATAATATCTGATTATCTGTACCCAATCTCCTGAAAATTCGCCAACTGTTGGCAATGAATTTTTTGCTTAACTAAGATGTGAAAGTCAACAGACATTTTAAAAATGGCAACATGTTAAGAATTGCATAAAACAAGTAAAAATTAACAAGATAAGGCAAGCAAGAAACTTACATAATAAAATGCTCATCTTTTTTGCACTGTCCTCCCCATGCATAGTGTTGTATTTTACTTTCAGAAACACCAGAAAATTTCAGAAACTCAGCATTACATGTAACTTGGAATTTTGAGCATTGTCATATCTCCCTACATACACAGCAATCTGTTTAAGGTTAAGAAAAAATTGGAGTTTTTTTTTTACCAATGGCAGGCCCTTAGACATCTTCGACTTGGCCACTACTAAGGCCAGAAGTGGTGGTCACGTTAGTATGGAGTCACCTAATAGGTGAGCCACCTTTGCTTCCTATGAAGGGATGGACAATTACAGCCATGCCTTTTTCGGGATTCAAACCCAGGCCCTTTGGTATCGTAGGTGGCTCTCCTAACTACTATACCATCTGGGTGGCATCAGAGAATTGTACAAATTGACATTGTGCATACTGTTTTCTCAAGTACACAACATTCTGTTTTTGCTTAAAAAAAAAAAAATCAGAGAATTGCAAAAATCTGGTATTGTTGCAGAAATTTTGGTCCATAAAATTCAGTCAAAGTACAACTTTATGGTGTGAGAATTTTTGCATTCTCTACTGTTAGGGAAAACATATTTTTGAAAAAATACGACCCCTTCTTTTTCATCACCCGGCAAATTTCACTGTCCCTTTACGATTCCTTACACCCACCCTCCAAAATGCACTCAATGCAACAGAAATAAACATTTATGACCATCGAATTTGAAGATGAAAGCATGACCTTTATTGGAAATCAAGACATGTCTGCTGCTTTTGCATACCTGGGTTGGCATATATACTGGTCATCAAAATTAAAGGATATGAGAAAAAGTATGCTCACTAAGTTAATGTTGAAACCAATGCCCAATACTGTAATTATTTATGTTGAATACAGTTGAACCTAAAATTGCACTTCTGCACATACATTAGCACCGGAAAAATGCAAATTCAGTGATTGATTATGGGGTACTCAATGGCCACATTTTGGAATTCCGGTCTGTAGTTTTATTTAAAGTGAATGTGATTTCTGAATGGCTCAAAGACATCATTTAGTGAAGACCAGAAGTGGTGCATAGTTGGTAGAATCAAGGGCGGTCAAACACAAATGGAGATTGCCGAAAATTAGAATATAGAATATCCCTCAAAGTGTAATATCAAGCGTTTGGAGCCACTTTCTAAGCATTGGATCAGTTGATAGACAAGCCTGGTCAAAGGCAACCAAGAGCAACAACTGCATCAGAAGATCTTTTTCTGTCGTCGTTGGCTCGAAGAAATCGCGAAGTGACTACGCGAGATTTGGTTTCAGACCGCAACAGGAATTCGAGTTAGCTGTTCTGCTGCTGCACAAAGGCTTAGCGAGATTGCAATGTATGCTAGAAAACCAATAGTTTATATCCCACTCACTCAAGTTTCCAGAGGGGCCATTTAAACTGGTGCCATCATCATGCTCAATGGAGCCAAGATAACTGGGCCTGAGCATTGTTTACTGCAAATCCAGGTATAGTCTGAACGGTGATTCCAGATGTGTTCTGATCTGGAGAGAGGAAGGAACACTTAACTTGCCTTCCCTCGTCTGTGAAACATTCTATTTCTGTGACCATGGTGTAATGGCTTGGGGAGGACTTATGACAAATGGCTGCACCAAGCTGCATATCTTTCAGTTAGGTTCTATAACCGCTCTCAGATATGTGTACGAGTTATTGGAACCCCAAGTTCGACTGTTTAAGAGTGCTGTTGGCCCAGAATTTTTGCTAATGTATGAGAATGCTCGGTCTTATCAAACATATGTTGTGTCAACATATTTGCAAACAAAATATATCACTTGAATGGATTGACCATCTTTCTCACCCAACTTGAACTCGATTCAGCATGTGTGAGAATTCATAGAGCGTCAAATTTCAGCATACCAAATTCTTTCCCAGACCCTCCAAGAGCTGAAAAAGTGCACTTTTAGAAGAGTAGCGTGCAATTCCACAAGACTTGATCAACATTTAGGTAAAGTCTATGAAATCAAGATGTAGGTATGCGTATCTGTCCAAGATATTAATTTCGGTATTTTGAATAATTCGAATAATCTACTGTCAAACATTGTAATTTATGTTAACTAATGCTTTTGGACAAATTTCTATTAATAATTTATTATTAATAGAAATTCATTTATTCAGTCATTATTCTTTAATTTTGATGATCTGTATATGGATTCTGACCGTGTCTATTTTGATGTCATACCATGGTACCTCTTGAATATTTTCAGGGAGTATGGGTAATCAGAAATAATACTTAAATTTTTTTTTTCTACTTTCAGCCCCATCAAAAAATGCACTCATTAAAATTTTGGTACTCTTGTATCGTCTACCCAACCCTTCTGCAAAGGCATCAAGAGTTGGTGACTTATTTTACACCAACCTCAGACATGTTAAACTGTAGCATTTTAAAAAATAGTGGGGCCTTGAAAATTACATAGAGCAACAACAAAGTAACTAGATTAAAACCAAAAGAAACGTCTATTTAAAAAAAAAAAAAACCCTTTCTTTACTTAATTTTCTTTCCCGTGCATATTGACCTGTTTCTGAGAATTGCGTAAATTTGGAAAACACTTACGTAATAATTCAAATATGTATTTTAAATTGCTAAAGTATGTTTTCTTTTCCTATGTTGATATTGTTTACAAAACTTACTATAAATATCGATAGTTTGGGAACCTTTCGAAAGAAAGTGCAAAAATCACCAACTTGCACATTATAAGTAACATTTACATTTTCATCCATAAAAAATCACCAAATTGCTCAAAGGTGGTTGCGGTAATACATAAGTACCAAAAATTCTTTGAAGAAAAACATGATTGTTTCTCACATGAGAAAAGCAACAATAGTTGAGGATAGATGAAAATTTTCATTAAAAAGGCGGAGCTTGATTGATCATCTGCATGTTGAAATAACCTTTTGAATGCCAATGATGTATTATTCTTATTGTGTTATAGTAATTGCCTGAGGTATGTTATTTAATCATTAAACCTAAATTTTCATCAAATGTAACTCTAAGAAATCCCCAGAGACCAAGTAATGAAGTTAATACTGATATAAGCTAGATGTGTAGTAAGTACTGTTAATAAAATAGATTTGATTGAGTAATAAGGACGTTTCTTGTGCTTGTACAGTAATAGACAAATTGCTGGTTAATCATAAATATATTTGAAATGTATATAATGTTAATATTTAATATTTTTCTTGTGTTTATTCATTTGGATTTTCTTTTCGTAGATATATCAGATTGTATGGTCGAAAGTTTTCCAAAGAAGATCATATTAACTTTATCAAAGTATTATTTGAACTTTTAGTTGCTCCAGGAATTGAGTTGAGCTTTGTAAATAAAGTAGCTATCATGTTAAATACATTGCTCAAGTAAGTATGACCTTTTCTGTAGAAAATATGTAAAAAATGTGTAATTCATGTTGCAGTACATTGCAAAGAATTTATCAAATTCTGTAAATATATTTAAGTGATTATATGCCAAAACTGTTTACTTATTCAAAATTTTAAAATTTAGGTCTTTAATTAAATGATTCCCTCAAAGTGAATAATTCTTAGTATTTGAAAAAGAAATAATTTAAAATTCATATTCAATAGTAATATGTTATTGATTATTCCATTTGAAGTGCACTGTAATAAGCTATTACTTCCATTTAAGCCCATGTGTGTTAAATATTCGTGTCTTTCAAAATCGTATCCAATGTTCAGTTAACTTTGTGCTGTTTGGGTAAAGAAGGAAACACTGTCTAGGCAAAGGCCTTAGATCAAACAAACAAAACAACAACAAACAAAAAAGGCCTGTAAATACACCTAAGAACACTGAAGGAATTCTATTGGACTTGTTGAAAGCCCTTTTGAATTGGGACTTTAAAGTTATTTACAAGAACTTTTTGAAGTCTACCCTGCTGCTGAAATTAAAATTGGCCTCAAAGCTGTTGAATTGATGGGAAGAAATTCATTGCAACAAAGCAAAACCAAATACTCATTTCTTGTAAAGATTTTTAATTGCGTAGTAAGTCCAAAAAATCTGGATTCCATTGTGCCACTCTTCCTCTCATCCCATTGGAGACCATTCTTGGATGTTTGCTTTTGAGACGGCAGTCTTTAGATGCTTTCAGTCTTTCAGTAAAGCATCACTTTCAAGTCTTTTCTCTACTACATGCCCTCAGTGACTTACATTGTCATTTACATTATGATGGCCATGCTGGGTTGTAAATGAGCTTAACTCATAGCATACCCACATGTCTTAACCAAGGCTCATACGGTCTTTCAAAGTACTTAAAAGTCCTTAGGTTCTTTCCCTCCTCCCTTTTTTTTTAAGAAATTATTTTTGGTACTTAAAAGTCCTTTAATTTTGGCCAAAATTGCAAGAAGGTCCTTAATTTTACTTATCTGATATTTCTGTAGGTTTTTTTACTACTGCTGTTTGAGTGTGAATTAACATTTAGGAGGAATGTTTTTCGCTGTCGAAAGATAAACATTTTGAAATAAGGTCTTTTTGGGGAATAAAGATTTTATAAACTATTACATCAGAAATAATTTTGTCCTTTTTGAGATATGAATTCTTTTATTATGCAGTGCTAAATTTGCCGACTTATCAATATTTTGGCGATTTCAAGATCAGTTTGTATTCAAAATTTTTTGTTTTGAAATTTGCAATTTTTTTTTTTTTACAAACATAATACTATTGATAAATATAAAAAATCCCGTCAACCATAAGAGATGCCGCCAATCGTGTCAAAAAAAAATTACTAAATACAAGAAAAACCGTTCTATTCTTATTTTTCTTTCAAATTTATTATATTATCATTTATTTATATTTAATTTTTCATTTAAAATTTCCATAATATTGGCATATTGTGGCCGGTAACACATTTTTTTAGGCTTTTAAGATTCCAGGCAGGTTCCTAATTTTAACTTTTTTTTTTTCTTTTTTTCAAAAATGGGTGATAGAGGGGAAAAAAGAAATCTTTACTCAAGAATAATAACTAACATATGTAATCAAGGTTACACCAAACCCAGCGTGTTTGAAGAAGACTTTTCCATTTTGGGCGAAAAATCGCAGTTTGATGTCTTTTCTATAATAGGCAAAAATAGTTGACGGGGGTTTTTACGTAAGTACCAAAAGTAATGATAGTATGTTAAAATTATATTTAAGGAATAATATTAAAATAAAACATTTTTGTTTTCTCCTGCTATATTTAAAAGGGACATTACTTTCCATTTTGGTGACTTGCGAGTATTTTGAATCTGAAAAATAAACAAGATAATGAATGCTATAAAGCACAGTTTCCAAAATACTTCCTAGGAAAAAAAAAACAGAAATGATGCTGTAATTATTTAAAAATTAATTTCACTTGCCATCTTTATTTTCATTGTAAGAGTCTTTTTCCCCGTGTAATTATTTCAGAATGTTTAAATGCATATAAGTTTTCTCTTGAAAAATTCACATTACATTTTTCCATTTCTGTGACTAGTGTCTTATATTTTTATTGTACAAGTAAATGAAATAACATCCTCAGCTGCAAATCAATCACCTGTTCTTTAAAAGATCTTTAAAAAAAATCGATTTTTTGTGATGAACAAAATGTGAAGGATAGCTCGATTATGCGAAAAGTCGAACATGAAAACATGGAAATTATGGATAGCTGATTATATTGTTGTTGCTGTTTTAATCTCACTTGTCTGAATTAGATCAAGCCCATGAAATTCATAGCTGAATATGTAAAAAAATGGAATTCATGTAGAAAAATTAAATGAATGGGAGAGGTTTTTCAGTGTGAAATTATAAAAACAATCATCTTATTTGTTACCAACTTGAATATCAAAAGGCCTACATTTAAAATTATAAAGAAGTAGAGGGAAAAAATGCATTTCAGACATAAAAGCTGATCTGTTTCGTAGGCCTTCAACATGAAAATTGGGGAAAATGTCACTGAACGTGCATCAGTAATTCTGGGAGAAGTTTAAGAGAACAGATTGTTCGTTATATTTAGTTAAGATAATAAATAGATGCCAATTAAAGATATGGCATATAAAAAACTGAAATCGCTGGTCATAATTTTTTATACTGTGTCATCACTGTTTATCCATTTGATGCTTGAATTATGTAACTTTACTACACTGTATGATGTCTCACAGAAGGCAATTATTTTTCAAAATATGAGGGAATAAACAGAACTTTCATACTGGTTTACAAAAATTATACTGATTTGTTGAGAATTAATCAGGTTTACAGAAATTCTAGGAATTTCAATTATTTAATGTTCCTGTGATATGTGCATAGCTTGCTGGGTTGCATCTTCTTGAAGCTTGCATCTGATCTCCCTGTAGTTCATCAAATCTTCCAGTTTTTAATTCTTTAGCTTTTACTAAAGAAAGTTACTAAATAAAATGTTTCCCCAGAATTAATGAAACCTAAAATTGTTCAAATTGTATTCTCCCACTCCTAGTGAATTTCAGAATAATTTTTCCTATTAAATTCATTATTTTTTCTTAATACATTTTATGAGCTTTCTCTTATTAAATTTTATTTATATTCAATTTTTCACATTGAAGTTTCTTTTAATCTGACTTGTCTTAATACACTGTACGCTTTTATAAAATGTTATATGAAGAATCGAGCATTGTTAATCAGTTAATATTTGTATGTAATTTTCTTATATTTAATTTATGGTACATTGTAAAGTTTATCCACACAGTAGTATATTACATTAATTATCAGTTTTATTTTTGTTATTTTAGAAGTGCTTTAATAATTAAAGGCTTTCCTTCCCTATTCAGGATTTTCTTGGTATAAAAGTGTAAGAATATTAAAATTTGTCAGAGAACATAAAAGTTAGAATATCTGATTTATGTTAATATCATTTACAATCAGAATCATACTATTAATAGTTCGATAACCTGAATCATGCATTTTAAAATGAATTTCAGTACTTTTGGAATTTTTTGAAATGGCATCTCTGCACAGCATGAAAAAAATATCATTTTCTTCTAGTTTTTGTGCAAAAAATCTTGAGTTTTTTCAGATTTCAAGGTTGGCAGCTATGTATGTGTATAAAAATATTATATTAATATAATTATACATATTCTGTAGGAAAGTAGAATTAATCTCCAGAGATGATCTTATACTGCCATGGCGTCCATTATATGAATTATATGATAGAACATTTTTTTCTCCTTATGAATCACTTGGAATGCTTTTAATTCCTTGGTAAGTAAAATTATATTTTTAACTTGCTTGTTTTAATAGTTTATGTATATATAATTCATTATATGTGAGCTTCTGATTGAAATATTTTCTCCTTTTTCCTCTGCAGTAATTTAGAAAGTCATCTGAAAGCACTCATTCGAGCCTGCAGACCGTAAGCTATATTTTTATTTTAACAATTTTAGGAAAATCTAGTTATTGTTTTTTTTTAACAAAAAACATCACAGTAAAATTTCTTGCTATGTTATTATGAAGTTTAAATAGGAAGTGAATGGACAACCAAAATTAATTATGAAAGATTACTTGAGATGTTAACAAATTATATTACAAGTTGTAAAATAAAGTTTTTAATATCAGTGCTCACATTAACAATTTTTTTAAGCCCTTGTAAATCTTACTGTAGTTAAGATTTATTTCATTTATTTCTCAAATTTCTTCATTTAAGCCAAACAGAATTTTTTTTTAAATTAAAACTTTTTGAAAAAAATTAATTACCGTAATTTCTGGAAGAAAGGCTGCATCAGCGTAAACGGCGCACTCGAGAAAAATGGCGGGAAAAAAATTAAAATTACAAAGAAACGCCGCAATAGATTAAATTGTGCGTGACATCGTTGTGAGCCGTATAGATGCAAAATCTCAACCTATGTCCTGATATATGACATATCAGTTAAGAAAAATGCATGAAATGAAACCATAACTCAAAAATAAATTAAAGGTAAGAAATGTTGAAAATATATTTACATTCACGAATATACTTATTTTTACCCACTAAAGAAGTCCATATTTGTAATACTCAGACTATATTATAAAAAATGTTGCAACAACGAAATATTAAATTTGGACGACAAAAGGAAATTTTAAATTTTACTTACAAAAGGTATTACAGCAACCTATACATCATATGAAGCCATCAAAATCTGATTCCTCACTATCTGAATTAAAAAGATTTAGTAAATCTTGTCTAAGTCTTCCAGATCGTCACATTCATCTTCTTGGTTTACAGTCTCTTTATCTAAGGATATAATTTCAGCTTCTTTGAACCCTGCTATTATTGACGATGATTTTACCGATTTCCACGCACTTACTACCCACTTTGCAACTTCTTCATAAGATGCTCTACGCATTTTACCGCTTTTGGTATACGTATGCAATCCTTCACTCATCCAACACTACAGACTTCAGTTTGAAGGATTTATTACCTGACAAATCTAATGGTTGTAAGATTTTTGTCAAACCACCAGGAATTATTGCTACGGTCGTAGACAATTTTTGACATCTGGTTTTCACTGACTCAAGTAAATGAGCACGCATGGAATCCATTATCAATAACACTTTTGGTTGGAAAAAAGTTCCCTTACGACACTGTCAAACTTTTTGTAGCCACTCATGCATAATTGTTTCGCACATCCAGCCGTTTTCGTCTGCCCAAATAATTACGTCATTAAGAAAGTCTCCCTTCGGAATAGTTTTTCGTTTAAAAATGATCATCGGCTTCAGCTTGTCACCGTTTGCGGCACAAGCTAACACATGTAAATGACATTCTTTCATGCCCTGTCGTAAGCACAGATACAGATTTTGCACCAGTTTCATCAACAGTTCTGTTTGCAGGAGAGTCGAAAGCTAACGGCGTTTCATCCATATTTATTATCTGTGACCGAAGAAGTTTTTTTTATCAATAATATCTGTCACATATTTTAGAAAAGATGCTTTTTTATCCTGCCAGTCCATTGGTAATTGTTGCCCGACTGTTCTAGTACGCACAGAAATATTTTTTCTTTTCATAAATCTGCTGCACCAGCAAGGCCCTTCTTTGAAATCATTTATGTTCATTTGTTTTGCTATAAATTTTGCTTGAAAGTGAATTTTTACCGTCGAAACTGCCATTCCCTTTCCTTGTTGCTCCTTTATCCAGTCTGCAAGATCGTCCTCTAGATTCGGCCCCCTTACAGTACCATTTCTTTTGGCTCGTTTCTGTTGTGGCATATTTTTAAGTTCTTCTTTTTCAGTTCTCCAACGTCGAATACATCTCTCGTCCACTTCAAACTCTCGAGCTGCTGCTCTATTTCCAATTTGTTCAGCACAGGAAATTACATTAAGCTTAAAACCAGCAGTATAGCTTCTGTGCCATTTAGGTGCCATTTTCAAAAATTTTCCGTGCCCTTCTTACTTAAAAACTATCCAGCAAGTACTGATGGGATCTGTATCTGGCAGAATGTCAAGAAAAATCGATTCATGCTGAAGGGAAAATACGTCAGAGTTCATTATTGCGAGGCAGGTTGTGTCCACTTTTGAAAAAAATTGCAGAAAAGGCAGGGGTGGGGAAAGGATGGGTCCTAGAAGATTCATCAAATGGCAGAAGAGAGAGTCTATTCAAACTGATGAGAATGCTGATTTGAAAGGGGGAAGAATGTTATTGTTTTGAGATCTTGTTGTTTAGGGTGACTAAGGCGTGTAGGTCCATTCAAGGGAAAGAATGTAAACAAAATAACGTTCGCAAAAAGCAACTGTGAGTGGTCTTTTGTGTGGGAACAGGACCAGTCTATACACAATGAAGGACATTCAAACTATGTACAATGACAAGGTTATTGAAACTGTGTACAATGACCATCATAGGAAATATTTTGAGTGCACCTAAATGCCGCATGGGTAGAAACGCCCCACCCGCTGAAAATTTAAGTTTTAAACACGTAAACGCCGCGGCGTTTCTTCTGAAAATTATGGTATATAGTTCTGCACTGAGATTTATTATAACTTATTTGTATTCAACCACTTGGCCTTGAGTTTTAGCTCTATATCTTTGCATATGATTTCTTATTATGAATGAATTTTAATTATAAGCATTAAGTTTTTCATAATGGAAAGTGTTAAGGTGCTTATATGAGCAAATACCAGGAAGATGTCTAAATGAACAACTCAATCACTTAATTGTGTTAATGCATGTCTCATTGGTTTAGGGAGTTTGTGAATGAGGACAATTATTATGTCAAGCTGCTTGAGTGCTTCTGTTACCTGAATGGTCTATTTCCTGACTTTGTTGAGTAAGAGAGCTTCTAATTTGTAAGCTTCACCTAAATGACTATTTTATCTCTTTCAGTGTAAAAGTGTTGCTTCTGTTCTGTTATGCAGTTGCAAAGTATTTAAATGGTATAAGAATTGAGAAAAAATAAGTATTGTATTATTTGATAAGACAGACCAGTATGACTAAAGTGATGGAAAAGAAAATTTAGAGTTGGCTTTTTTTTTAAATTAAAAATTTTAAAATCCTTGAGCACCACATAGTATTACACAAGGCTTACAGAGGTAAGTAAAAGAAAACAAACAAATACAACAACACAAAATAAAATAAACTTACAAATTAACAGATGACACGTATAGAGATAAATTAGAAGAAAGAGGAAGCCATTTTATCTTGGACAAATACATGAAGAGAGAGAGAGGAAATGTAATATTTACAGAGTTTAGCCTAGAAGTGAGTTCTTTTCGTCCCTCTGTGAACTTTGAACAATAGAACAACAAATGTTCAACATTTTGCAGTTTCCCAGAACTGCAGAAACAGGAGTCTGTACTAGATAACCTGAATCTCTTCAGATATGAATTAAAATTGCATTGTCCAGTTAAAAATTTAGTAATTTCAGAATTGCAAAAAAAGTGTTTATTATTCAGTTTGTGAGGTATGGAAGGAAAAAAAAAATTAGTCAAGCAGGCAGTGGTATAATTTTTGTATAATCCATTCCACTTGAGTATTGTATCATCCTTACTTTTTTTTCCTTGAAAAAGGACTTAGGCAGTAAGTATCATTGGAGTATTTACTTCAAGATTTGCATCTTGTTTTGCCAACCAGTCAGCCTTTTCATTTCCTAGATTGCCAGTGTGGCCACATACATGAGAAAAGATGACATCAACACGTTTATTAGTAAGGTCTTTAAGAAAGGCATGAGAAGTGACAATTAATTTATTACATGAGAAGATATTCCCAAGAGAATGCAAGAATGAAAGAGAATCAGTGAGAATAAGAAATTTAGCACTTAATGAACAGTTGTTAGATATCTACGTAATTGAACTCCACTAATGCACAGTAATTCAGCATGGAAAACACTGCATTCATTGGGAGTTCGAAAGAGTTTGTATTCAAGTTCAGAACCATAATGGAAAATGACATAGCTAATTCAACTCGATTATTAATTTTATTGCCATCTGTATAACACACAACAGGGAAATTATCATCAACGGAAATGTCATAAATGATAATGTGAATTGGCAAATGATTGGCAGAATGAGGAAGATCTTCAAACAACACCTTGGTATCAAACACAAATTTGCTGATGGTATCTTTAAACTTTTTGTCATTTAAAACATGAAGGTCAATTGGAGGAAAACCCTGAAATTGCGATCAATCGGAGGAAGCCCCGAGAATGCAAAACAAGCTTCATAGCTAATTGTTCTGTAGCTACGCACAACTGCATAGTATTTAGGAATTAATCTTCTTTTTTAAAGCTGCTCCTCACATTCTAGAAGCATAGCAAATAAAGGGGACTACACCCTCCTTATAAATTGCATCAATAACATTAGATTTTAAACCAAAAGTATTGCAAGAGACACAATTAAGTCCTGTAAGTATATTTTCACATTTATTGGATAAATACATATGATTTTTCCAATAAAACTTAAGATCAAGAATAATGTGTAAATATTTAATTTCATTCACTGTTTCAAGTAAGATATTATCCAAGTACAATTGTTGATTTCTATAGCTGACATGCTTTCTTTTATCATGATTTTAGATTTATTAGGATTGAATTCCAATTTCTGTTCTCTGGACTAATTGGAAATAATATTAAGGGTGTTCTGAGCCGTATTAAAGAGAGTATTGGGACACTTCTCGTAAAAACAAATTAGTAGATCATCAGCAAAAGCAATTATTTGAAAACTCGAACAATATGAGAGTCTATTGAGTAGATCATTCATAATTAAATTCCACAGTAAAGGTCCAGAAATGGAGCTTTGAGGGCAACCTCTTTCCAAAGTGCGGGAGAAAGTAACATGGCGAAGGAGAGCAATGCAGATCTGTCGTTTCTCTTCTTACTTTCATCCACTATATCTTTTAAGCACAAAAGAGTGTCTTCACAATTCTTATGAGAGGTAAAACCAAATTTTGCTTTGTTTAACAGTTTTTTATTATGCAAGAATCAAGTAGTTCTATTAACAATCAGCTTTTCTAGGCATTTTCCTAAACTGGGAAGAAGACTAATGCACGTCAAGTTATCTATTTAGATAACTAATATATATTAGCGGGACACGAGGACCACTCTTCTTAGGTAATAAAACAACATTCACTTTTTTCCAGCAGCGAGGAAACAAACCAAGCCTCAGACAAGTATTGAAGATTTTGGAGAATAAATTTGGAAACATTTTATGAACTTTCTTCAAAATTTCATTTGAAATAGAATCAAGACCAGGCTCTATTGCATTTAAGGTTTTCTATAACACTATTAACTTCTGACATAGTGAATGGAAGATCTGAATTAGCAACATAATTTATTGAAGCTTCACCCTAATCATTCTATGAAATGAATTATCCGTAGTAAAAAGGGTTCGTGGGAAAGCTTCTGTTATTGTTTCTCAATTGTTTCTTCTAATGATTTTGTACAATTACCAGATGGGAAAGACATTCTACTGACTTCAATTCTTTTCATAAAATTTTGCTTTATACCATTCGTATATATTTTTTTTCAAACATTTCTTTCATTTATATTTGTTAGGAATTCTCTTCAAGAGTTAAGCTTTGCATCCTGGAGCTAGCTTTAAGGTGTAACTGTGCCTTAAGTGAAGATATTTTTGTTTATGTGGCTCTCTAAGAGTAGGGTTGCGATTTCATTGAAACCTACATCTAGCAGCATTAACCTGCTTTCTCATACATTCGATTTCAGTAGTCCTCCAAGGTACCTTATAAACTCTTGGCCTTTTTACAGGCATGGACGCCTTGGATGCATTATAGAGAGTCGAGACAAAATTTTCTAGTCAAGAATTTAATGCATGCTTATTCGTACATCATTCAATAAATTGCGACAACTCATCAATCGACTGCTTACATGTATAGTAAAAAATATTCCAGTTAGCTCTCTGTACACTGAAGACAATCTTGCTTTTTTTCTCTCATAAAGAGTGTTATTAGAAGCTGCAGATAGTTCTAACTCAATCGTACAATGATCAGAAATGGATTTGTAATCTGGTTGACACTAACGCAAAATACCCCCAAGAAGATCAGCTCCCACAAGCGTAATGTCAATATAGTTTGAACCTTGAGTATTACAGAAAGTAGGACCACGGTCTTCGCTGATAACAAACAGATTATTCATACTTAAAAATCACAAAGTTTAACACTTCGGAAATCTGAAAGTGGACTATACTAAATTTCAGATTTACTGTTGGCATCCATAGCCCAGATCAAGCTCTTACAATTTTTTTAAGCTAGTGCTACATTAATTTTATGCAAATCTAAGTCAGTATTTCTGTTAGGTTCAAAATAAGAAAAAAATAAAAGATAAGAAAAAAAGATAAAATCATGAGTATTGAGAGTAACATGAAGAAACATAGTATTATAATCAAGATTATTGATATCAAGTAGAGTAGACAGCTTTTGATACCGTACAATAATAGCAGCTTTAATGGTTTCACTATTAGCATCAAAATAAACCCAGTAATAAGAAGGCAAGTTGGGAAGAGAATATTTATACGAATGAGGTTCCTGAACAAGAGCGACATCAATGTTAGAATTTTCCATATTTAAAAGAAGCTGCTGAGTAGCCTTTTTCAAACGATGAAGATAAAGTTGAATAATTTTAAGAACAGAAATGGGAAAATGATAAAGAAAGAAAGAACAGAAATGGGGAGACAGTTAGCCATAATTAATTTGAGAAATAATTCTATTCTTCATAAAAATACGAGAAGGACAATTTTTGGAGAAAGGCTTATGCTTGACATCAATTTTCTTGGCAACATCCTTGATTTTGCTGTTATAACGGATGCTGTTTGCACAAGCTTGGGTTTCTTGAGTTTGGCAGTGCTCACTTTTATGTTCTTTTGCACATTTGAAGCAAGCAATAGAATTTCTGCAGTTAGCTCCTTCGTGATTATAACCAAGGCATTTAAAGTGTCTATTTATTATGATAAACTCATGTACTTCACAAGCCGACCACTCAAAATATGAATACCGAAAAGATAGGCATTTTCTGTAAAGCTCGGGTTTCATTTCGACAGCAATATGCTTTGAGTTTTGGAATTTTCTAAAAGTAAAACAAAATTTCGTGTCATCAAAGCATTCATGACCACAAAAAATGTCAGGATTTTGATCAAAGAGAGCAGTTAATATATCTTTATCATCAATTTCATTTGGCACATTTTTAATAAGCAGAAATTTTCTGTCTTGAAAGAGAAGAAATTAGTTCAGGTTTGTTCTTGATTTCATCTTCTAGTTTATCACAATCAGTTGAAAAGCATTGCACTAAAATTCTGTTATTAGAAATCGTTCTAATATTTTTATACCTAATTTCTTTTCTGTAGGATTAATTTTTCCTTTAAAAGTTTTTTAACATCAAGGGGTGTAAAGTTTTCCAAACCAGCAGCTGCTGAAACAAGCAAATTATAGTCATTTGACTGTCTGTTTACATTTTCTCCCCTAGATGGCGATACCACCTCAGCATAAGAAGGTCTCATAACAGAGGTTTTCAAACTTGCCACACAAGCTTCATGATAATTAGCAGATTGTAATCTTTCAAAATATTTAATTATAAGAGCTAACTCACCCAAAGCAGTCCTAGCATCTGAAAAATTAGTTTTTGAAATATAAAATTGCATGACTGTTAACAATGAACATATGAAGTTTGGAACTCTTTCTTCGTTATGTGTTTGTCAGGAGCTCGCTCTTTATGAGTACGTGTGTGGCAATCCCAAGATACCCTAGCCCTTCAAGGGATAACCATCTTCATAAGATGGTGGTCACATTTCTGGTAGTGATCTTTCCACCTTTTTTTTTTTCCCAACGCTTCTTATTTATTCTCTTTCCATTTTTCCCACCCTTGTGGCTTTTCCTTTTGGAGGTTGGGGCTCAAAGTGAAATGCTCTTATATCTCCCCTCCCCCCCAGTTTCTGATGGAAAGAAAACCACGTGGGTGTTTGTTGTGCATTGTGATCTGTATGACTGGAAAGGAGGATCCTGGTAGTTGAGGGATAACGTACTGTTTCCAGGCCCCTGCTTCAGTCAGAATGGGAGGTGCTTTGCTGTCTCTGCTAACGTCAATTGGCTGGTGACTATTTCTTTTGTCAGTGGCTTGAGGATAAGCTTTCAGGAAAGCCAGCTGTAGCGCTTCAGTTTCCTTGTTGCTTCCTTTTACTTTCATCGCATTGATCAACAATATTTAGATAACCTTATTGAGCAGCTGCCTGAACTCTGTATCATCATGAGGGATTTTAACGGACATAGTCCACTTTGGAGGATAAGAAAAATTCTTGAGGCAGACATATTGAACAAATGATTAAATATCATTGCTTTTGTCTTGTCAATAATGGACAGCACACCTGCTTCCACGAGCCCACGAAGACATTTCATGCTTTTCATCTAGTCATCTGTTCACTACCTCTTTTTCCTTTTTGTACATTTAGTGTTAGGAATGATCTGTA
Organism: Stegodyphus mimosarum; assembly: GCA_000611955.2. Lineage (NCBI taxonomy): Eukaryota > Metazoa > Arthropoda > Arachnida > Araneae > Eresidae > Stegodyphus > Stegodyphus mimosarum. The sequence goes on from KK116997.1 coordinate 149,033, forward strand.
TAATAGCTATCATTTTCCCATTTTCATATGTTTCACAAGAGGAGGTATGAATCTCATGTTAAGATTCCCTTCTTTCTTTCACTGTCAGTGTGACACGTTTTGATTGAGTGTTCTTATTTCAGTAGTCTTTGTGTGAAGTTATCGTAATGGTCCTGATGTAAGTCTTGACTGCTTAATTGAGAAAGGTGTGTGAATTTTGTTTTCTGAATATTAAAAGGGGAGTGATCTGTTTATGTTTAAAAGGGGGAGTTACTGTTATGTTTTTTTTATTATTATTATTGTTTAATCTGAAATGATTTTAAAAATTTATAAGTATTCAAATTTTCTCAGTTTGTTATATTTTTGAGGTTTTATCATAACATAAATAAAGTGTCATCTTCATATTATACTAGCTGTTTGAGATGTTTTATACTGTACTCAAGAGGAAATATATATACCAAATGTTGTTTGGTGTATATGACATTTTAGGTTTTGTGCCGAGAAATGTACCACTACCTTCACGTGGTCCTTGTCTTGTTTTCCTGGATATTTGCTTCAAATTATTATGTTGGAGGAATTCTGTGAATTAGTTAAAAAGAATGCAAATATACTAAAATTTGTGCAAAGAAAATGGCGTTTATGATACGAATTAGGAACCTGTATGTTACATCAATCAGATATGGGCTTTTACAGTAGGCTTTTGATTTTGAGCATTACATACTAACCAAGAATATATTATTATTGGCTTCAGAATCTTGTACTTGGTAATTAAATTATGAAGAAATTGATAAGTAGAGATAGACTTTTGAAAAACTGGACGTTATTTTTATATATGTTAAGAAAGGGGGGGGGGAAGGAAAGTAATCCTAGGTTCAGATGTTTAAAAAAATTGTAGTAGTTTTGAAAACTGAATATTATTTTCATATCTTTGATTAAAAAAAAGGGGGGGAAGCGATCCCAGATTCAGATGTTTAAAAAAATAGAGCCTTGTTTCTCTAAAAATAAAATTCCTTAACTGTGTTAAACCATGTGAATATATATCTGTTAATGAAACTTAAGGTGCCCTAGCCCTTCAAGGGATCACTATCTTAAATTGGAAGATTAACAGGCAACTTTATGTATATATAATGCTGCATATTTCATTAAAACCAGATAAGCAGAGATTTAAAATATAGATGTTATGTGTATCATAGTATCGCATTAGAGTTTTACATTACACATACAGAAAAATTGCAAAATCATTTTATAACATGACCTTTTTCCTTCAGCACTTTGTCTTAGTAAATAATCTAATCTAAATTTTGCTAGCTGACCTATCATTTTTAGAGAGGATGCTTAACATCAATATATAAGTAATAAAATGTTGATTATGATGAGGATAAAGGTAAAAAAGATTAAACAGGCAAAAGACTAGAATACAATGTTTTTATGCATTTGATAAAACATTTAATTTATGAAGAACACAAATTTTACTTTTTTTTTAATTACTAATAATGGCAGTCTGATGGATTTCTTGAAATCCAAGTTCTGTTATGTGGAAATTCTGTTGTGGAATTGTTACGTTAAATAGGAATTTAATGAACATCATTAAAGATTTAAAGCTGAAAATTGCAAATGAAAATCCAATTTTCCAAAGATGAAAAATTTCAAGCCTGTTATGTATACCTTGAGTATGTAAGAAGACACTCCTACTTTTTCAACATATATCCCGGTAGATCATTGAATCACCTGCCTTTAAATTTTTTTAGCCTTCTTTGTTATAAAAAACTGCTGTGAAAAATGCTTCCTCACAACAATTGAAATTTGCTGAACTAATAAAACTTAAATTGTAAGTCTATTCCCCCACCCCTAGTGATATTCAGCATAATTTTTCATATTAAACCTTATTTGATCCAAATTGTCTTAATCTTTTGTAGACATTTATTAAATTTTTTAAGAAGTTTTAACCAATATTTAATCAGTTAATATATCTTTTATTTAATTCTGTTTTATATCAATATGTGATGCATTACTAAAATAGCCATAGCTAGGGTTTTCAGCACCGATTTCAGCTGGAGGTTTCATGACCCTCCTGTTTGTCAAAATGCAATAGGGAACATCAGTTTTCACCCCCTTGGATGTTGTGCCCCTGGGACAGATGCCTCCGTTTTGCTTCTCAACCTATGCCATTAGTTGCTAACTGTTCCAGTTTGAAAAGATTTCTCTACCTGTGAATGGCAGCATGAAAAGTAGTAGAAAGGCATTGATTTAAAAAAATAAGTGGAAGCAGTATGAAATGGAACTGTGTGTCTGTTTTCTATGATGCAGCCTGAATATTTCTGATTAGATGTTAGATTCTAGATTATTTTGGTTTTGATATTCCAATTAATTCCTTTTAAAACTAGATTGAATGTTGAATTTTAGATAGAAATGCTGTTGAACCTTTTTATGTAGAAATTGATAAACTTCTATATGTAGAAATGGGGCATTTAAATTCTTCACAGAACTTCGTAGATACTCGTGCTGTTATTGTTTAACTAAGTTTATCCACACAGTAGTATATGTATTATTAATTTTATTTTTATTGTATTGAAAAATAGTTTGATAAATAAATCCTTACATATGATTTCCTCATATTTTCCTTTTGTCTCATGATTTTCTCAGTGTAAAATTGTAAGAAAATTACAAAATGAAATTATTAAAAAACATAACATTTAGGATATATAATTATGTGTTTATACATATACAGTGGAATTATGCTGTATATAGTTCAGTAGTACGAATTCTTGCAATTTAAGCCAGTTTGGAGTTCTTTTTTAAATGATGTCGCATATTACTGCAAGTATCTGCTGAAAACTACCAATTTTTCATGCTTTGAAGTCAGTAGCTATGCTTATATAAATATAGGGAAAATATTTTTACCTTAAAATGTTAAAAATGGGATTGTTATTTGATACGAGTATAGCTAGTAAAATTATCTGATAAATTGAAATTGATATATATTAGAAAAGTTTTGTAAAAACAAATTGTAATATTTAAATTTATGAGAAAAAGGATGTATTTTCTTTTTTTAAGGTTCCTACTCTTTTTTAATTTAGATATTTTTCTCTGGAATCAACTCAGGAAATCCTTGATGAGTTTAGGCCTTTTATGTGTCCATTTGACAGTGAAATGGCAAAAGCTATGAATTATTTTGAACTGTTCTTGTGTACTACATTGCCACCTAGTGAGCACCACAGAGGTTTCAAGTTAGTTTCTTTTATATATTTTAAATATTTGTTTTATGTTATTTTTAATTTTTGGTTTTATTGCTTGTCACTTTTGTATATGTGGTGTTAAAATACATACAAATGTAATGTTTTATTCCCCCCCTGTCTTTCACTTGATTCTAGTAATACACTAAGAAGTCCCTAAAATTTGTAACAGTTACTTTTATAAGTTAAATCAGTGATGTCTAATTGTTGGCCTGCTGGCCATTATTTTGCCTACCAATTTGTTACTTACAGCCTTTATATTATCCCATTTCAGTTAATTTTATGATTAGTATTGCTGAAATAACCAGATAGTTTTAGGATTATAAGATGAGAAAATGAATATTTGAAAAACAGAATTAAACTTCAAATCCCTGTTAAGAAATTTCAGCAAATGCCAGCATTCACTTTAAATGACATACAGAATCATTTTATTACAAATTAAGGATAACCATTGATGCAATATAAAGTTTAAAATCTGCATGTCCAATATCCAGAATGATTTAATAGCCAAATCTCTGAACTACCAGCAAGAAAATATATAAAATATTTCCCCTTCCCTTACAAAGTCTAATGATGAAGAATAAAATTTAAAAAAAAAAAAAAGCAGGTTTGTTTTAAATGCGATTTTTCTTGACTATTTGAGACGTCTGCATATCGCCCTCGAACACCTGCAGTTCAGGGTATTGCACCCTGGCCAGTGATAATTGACATCGGATGTTGGCCGCAAATTACTCCCACTTTGGCCCTAGAGTGATTAGAGGGGGTTTAGCATTTTTCTCTCTGAACTAAACAGTAAGTTAAAGCCCCCAAGTTGTCATGTGTACATTTCTTACTAAATTTAATTCGATGATCTAAAATTCAGAATCGCTGAAGCCCCGATGATTCCAGAACTGACTTTGTACTGTATTTAAATAAGTTTATTATAAAGTAATAGCACTTCTAGTTTGTATCCTAGGAATTAAATTAATACAATATTAATTACAAAAACTCTGATTCTTTGATGGTAACCTTAATCACCTGTTATTGGCTGTCACTAATTTTCAGCAGAATGTATTGTAGTATAGATGATGTCAGTACAAATACATAGAATATTAGCGTTTTTTAATATGGGCCCTAATATTAACTCAAATTTGATTAAAAAAAACTGCATTCCCCCCCCCCAATTTGAATTTATATACTAATATTTGAAGTTGCCTTTCAAATAAATCAGATTGATTATAAATAATAGGAATTTTTAATTTCCTTGAGAATGAACCGTATTGTAATGCATACTTAGGTGTATTTTGTTTTTATTTCAGTACTGAAAAATATTATGATTTATAAAAATAGCTTTAAGAATTTTTTTAAATGTCTCTGATTTATTTTTAGCTAAGGCGAATTGAGACAAACATTTCCACAAATTAAAATAAGATGAATCTAAACCAAACAATAAATTTTCAGCAATAATTTAATAAACAAAGATATGTGTGCCTAATGAGAATTTTAATATTAATACAGTGACAGTTGACTGTCATACTCATAAATATGTGCATTTCATATCATAGTAATGAAATTTTGTTAATCATATAGGGATGAGATATTCTTTGAAGGTTGAAGGGAGTCTTATTCTGAAGTCTAGATTGACACTGAACTTATTTACCCCATACAGGCACCAACAGGCTTCTTATTGCACTTGTTATCTGCCTAAATCAGTGTCTTCAAAGATGTTCATCCTAACTTACATGATATTTTAAATTTCATCTAAATTAGACTTTTAAGAGACAAAGATGTAAAGAAATGATTCTAACATTTTAAATAAATTTTAAATGATAGTAGTTTTTTCTTAAAGCTCTCTCAACTTCCAAGAGAATACTTTGATTCTGAAAAGTCATAAAATGTGACTTTCTGTTCATGGTTCACCTGAAAGATTCCTTCCAAATGTTTCTGAATTACACAAAAGTCCTTTTTGTGATGGTTGGGACTAGAGCAATATAAGGCATGGCTAAGTGGAGTATCACTGCTGCTGGCATTTTAGGCACAGAAAGCTATTTCTGAGTGCCAAAAATAGTATATAATTTCAGTGTTACTTTTCATTAGACTTATGCTTACTTGAAATATTTTTTTAGTATGTGGGGGGAGAAGTATGTTTCTTGCTTTCCATCTTATCTGAGCAAGCCAAATGTCTTAGCTTTGGAATGCCTGAATTCTGCCTTTCATAATAATCATAGACTTTACTGAGATTCAAAAAATAAAGAGAGTTTAAAATTAGGCAAAACAGCAAATTTATTTTGGCATAGATTATGAATAAAATTCTTATAAATTTCAAGGGCAGTCATACACAGGTCCCTTTTCTTCGGCAGCAAAAAAATTCGGTACTTACGTATTATCGCAACCAGGTTGGCCCGATTTGTAAGTTTGAGTAAAAAAGTATGAATAGAAAGAAAATGTACATTTATTAATTACAGATAATTTTTATTGCTGTGGTAGTACATGCCCATTGTTATTTTTTTCTTTTTACAAATAAACTTTTGTCTATTTCCACAATAAGTCCTTCGCCGCCTATTTGCTTTCTTTCTTTTTCATCCATTTCAAGGGCACATATCTCCTGCATGTAATTATTTCAATCTATAACAGTTTTATCAGCAATTTCCATCTCTTCTGCACAAAATTTAATTGAGGTTAACTCTTTACACCAACAATAAATAAAGCGCACCGCTGTCACAAGTGAAAAATTCGGCTACCTTCAAACCAATTTCCGGTTCTCACACCCAAGTGTTGATTACACTCTTCGACGTTACATTTCCAGAAGATTTGCTTTCCAAAATACAGTTTCATTTTATGAGAAGTTTTACAAGTACGTTCGTTCGGTATGATTCCATATCCCTGCAACAATTCAACAGCATCTTTTTCACTCGCAGGAGATCCCAAATACTCATAGTTAAAGTATTTCAGGGCATTCAGTCTAACCAGTAAGCAAAATAATTTCTTTATGAAAAACCACGTATAACACGTAGGGTTGCCATAAGTAGGGTCGCCAAATTTGGCGATTTATGCGAATTTTGGCCTGGTTGCGTTAATACGTAAGTACCAAAAATTCTGTTTTCAGATTTCTCCCCCCCCCTTTCGTTGCAGAAAAAGGACATGTGTCTGTGTTTCTGAAAAATTTACAGTTTCATTCAAAATGTATACAAAAGTATGGTTGTTGTTTTAATTATATTAATTTTTTAAGTAAGGTTGTTGTTTCATTATATTAATTTTAAAGTGACACTGGTGTGGTTCTTTTTTTAATTTGAATAAATAAGTATTTGGCTATCATTGTACAACCAGGTATGGATTTTTTTTTTTTTTTGCTTAAAGTCAATAAATAAAATTCTGAAAGAAAATATTAAATATTAAAAAGTAATTTAGTATTTATAAGCAACTTAAAAACATAGCTTAAATAGTTTAAAGATTAAGAACTGAGTGCTGAAAGCCTGAATTTTTAATACAAATATGCACGTGTGTCATCCAAACAGCTTACTGATTTGAGGGATTATTCTAGTTGACTTATTTACAATTTTAATATATTTGTTTTTAACCTTACGTTACATATTTATCTGCAATTTAATTATGATGGTATATATAAATTATTATTTAATATCAAAATGTATATCTGTGTGTGCATTTAGATATTTGATATACATATGAGGATCATATAGTTAATTCGTTGCAGATAACGTGATATAAGATGAGGGTTTGATTAAGGAATGCACCAATTCTTTTTTCAGTCATGGCCGAGAAAACTGCTGCGTTAGGTGACTGGAAAGTGTAGTGTAGTGTAGTGGATTATGGATGGAATTTTTTAGGGGGCATGACCAGCTTGATGTTAAATATCATTTATTTCTAGATGACCAATTTCTTAGCACATTTTAATTAGAAGAACACTAAGGGTGATAAATGCTCCTACAATTTTTTATTTGTAATTATGTCTGTAATAGCGAAGAATAGCTAGCAGATGCTAAGTGACACGTTGCCAACGGGCAGGTGAAGTGGAGGAGGATGTGCAGTTGGTTGCAATACTTTTATAAAGCTTGGAAAGTCTTTGTTTTAGTTCTGGATAGTGACTGAGCAAAAGTTTACAGTGATGCAGATGCTGCAGGGAAAATGCAGGTGCCTTGAAGAGGTTTCACTTTAATTAAAAATCAGTAATTTAAAGATGTGTTGTCAATTTCTTCCAAATAAGTTTAATTTGGTAAATTTTTTTTCATATTTTTATGTCTTGCAGGCACACATACATATATATGTAATTAAAAAACGTTTGCAGTATTGGTAGTGTAGAATGTTAATCCATATTGAAAAGTAAACTTGGTAGTCATGGCAGATTCCATCTTTATTTTATCTTCAATTGACGTTTGAAGCTACAATTCCCTTGGCACTCTAATCATACCTATTCAAGAACATTTACATTTTTGATGCAGTTGTGATAGGAAGAGAGCAGCAAGGCAATGTCTTAACTTCAGTTAAGAGGTAGAAGCAGAAGTGTGCAGTTATCCAGTATGTCAGCTTATTAAGTGAAAGTTTTGGTTTAAACTCCAAATTTACTACATCATTAGCATTATGTAATTCATATGACATGGGATAAATCCAGGCTTTGATTTACATATTTTTTATGATAAAAGCTCAAATTTCTAAAATGGAAATCATTTTTGTTGAATAATAATATTATTGGACATGAGAAATTAAAATGTATAAGTAGGCTTTCATTAACAAATCTTTTGTGTTAAAATGCTGTGTTCAGGATTGCCACGCTACCTGGAAAATTGGAAAAAGTCGGGGAATTCGAAAATTGACCAAAAAATTCAGGGAAAAGTCAGGGAATTTCATACAGCAATCCGCCCAAAAAATGCAAGTTTTGTGCCGACGTTGGAAGCTATCACTTTCTTGCTGCACGTTAGCGTCGTTCAGGCAGCTGGCATAGAGCCAATTTTCGCAGCTCCAATCAGATTGGCTTTTAGAAAGGCAAACAAGTTTCGAGCAATTTTGGTTTCCAGTAACCTCGAGAATCGAGAGACTCGCATGTGCAGTGCATGTTGAACTAAAGAAAATACGTATTGTTGTATAAAACAAAATTGGTTTAAAATCATAATATACGGTACCATGGAGGTTAGAATAGCCTTCATGTATTCTGTTCTAACCTCCATGTACGGTACACATGGGATTTGGCAACATTATGATGAGCAGTAAACGGGTCATTTTGGTATTGGTGGCAATTTTCAAAATCGTGTCAAGGTCCTAGCGTATAGTAGGATTTCACCGCAAAATCTTTTAAACATTTTTTTATTTATTTATTTTTCCTTTTTAATAAATGCCTTATTTGCCATTTTGCAGTGAAATTAAAAAATAGTAATCACTCATCTAGGCTAATAATTTAATATAATTATATTCGTCAAAATATCGTTGATTATTGTAATTCAGTTTTTAATTATTTTGATGTTATTCATATTTAATGTTGCTTCTTCCCTCTAAATTTATTTATTATTAGTAAATAATACTTTCAAATTTCAGGAAATTTTCTCTGCCGCAATCCTGAAACTAATTCTAGCAGCATGATGACATAATATCACGAAATTTAATGCACATACTTTTTTATGTATGCTGCTAAATAAATGTAAAAGACCTGAATTTATTAAAAAATATTCATTAAATAGATTTCTTTCGTTTAGCTGTAAAATGTCTGCAAAACAAAAAATTTAATCCAGATTTTACAGATTCTAATTTCAATCTTCAGTGGAGAAAATAACTATTATAGTTAAAATAGTAATATTTTGGGGATTATATATATAAATCTTATGTAATTGCATACCTGCCAACTTTTACGAATTTTTCGTAATTTTTACAAAAATGCGTTTGTCTTTACGATTATACGATCGTAATCCATTTTTTACGATTTTTTTCCTTTTTCGAGTGTTTTTAGTGATTTTTGTCGAAATTTTAGAATTTTTCGCCAGTTCAGCGATTTTTGCCAATTGCATCGTGTTTTACCGCCAACTACCGACTATTTCGAATCCAGTAACCTGCGGTTTCTCCCAACTCGCCGCTTAACCAGTCAATCCAATGCGCTGAACTTGTTTCTCCCACTCTTTTCTTTGTGGACGCCAGATTATTTTTTTCACGTTCGCTTCAGCAGCAAGGGAATTACTCAGCGAGCGTGGATTGTCGCATTCTGTCTTTTTTTGTTTGCACGTGCTACGAATTTTCTTAATACGTCGTTATTACGAAATGAGTTAAAAAAAAACCGTATTCTCAATATTTTCGGCCTGCTTACAAAGCCGAATTTCCAACAATTAAAGAATCCTTCAAAGGAAATAACTATGCATTTTGCAACGTGTGCGTGTGTGACTTCATAATAAGTCACGGTGGAAGAAGCGACATTGTGAAGCATGTTAAGTCTAAAAAGCATGAAGATAATGCTTCGGCTTCGACAGCGTCAAAGAGAGTGGATGATTTTTTTTTCAAATTCGGCTACGAATTCGGATGCCGATGTCATTTTGATTCTTGTTTTATGTTTCCTAATAAATTTTTTTAATTACTACTTAATTGAGATTTACTAATGTAAGTACAATTTTCTTTTTTCTATTTGTATAAATTGTTATTTTTTTAATATCAAAGCATGATATTAATTATTCGTGTTCTTCTGAATTTTGGAGAAATCTTCTGAATTTGGCGGAGAAATCTTCTGAATTTTTATCTTTAGAGGTTGGCAGGTATGTAATTGTCAAATTTTTGGGTTTTTAAGTGGTACCGTAATTAATTTACCTCTTAGCACAGCCAAAATGCATTATGCGGATAGACTGGAATTTTCTTAAAACACACCTGGAAAAGTCAGAGAATTTCATTCTCCTGTTTGAGTGGCAACTCTGTGTGATGTATGCATGTATTGGTTTTAAATTATTAATATGCAATTACATTTTATACTTTTAAATTTTTTAAGCATTGTAATCTGAATTTATTTTAGATTGTGGTTTGATGAATTTATGGAAATTTGGCAAAATTGGCATAGTGTACCAACTTGGGAAAATGTGAGTTTTCTTTTATTTTAAAATGTAAATTTTAATCTTACGTTTTATAATTATGACATGTGTTAGAGTAAGGATTACATATATTTGAGATTTATTTTAATTATTTGATGAAAACAGCTTTTGTGCCATGCTGATAAAATTCTAATTGAGATTAGTTCAAATTTTTACTACCAGTAATAAGGAAATCACATTTAATATAATTACAAAATTTTTAAATTATTAACTGCTGTGTCATAATTTAGAAGTACGAATCAGTTACACAAAATGCAATCAGTTAACTAATTTAATAAACTGCTAATATGCATCTAGGTTTGATCAAAACATCTAAACTTCAATTAAATAGCTGTAAAATTATACACACATTCACACAGACTGTTACTGTAAAATTACTTATACTGTTAATAAATAGTAGGAAAGTTTAATGAAGAAGCAGGGAAGCTTTTTCTGAATAACATTAAATCATAGAAAAAGTATCATAGAACAGTCATCTGTGATTTAGACCAGCATATTATAAAATGATGGTAAATGATGGATCAGAAAATGATGGTAAATCCAAAGAGAAAGGAGATTTGGACTCTAAATCAATTTCTAAAAATCTGAAGTGAAATAAACTGGTGATAAATGGACATTAGGAAAAAAAATTATAAGTAAATTAATGAACAATTCAAGCCATAGATAGTCTGAATAGTAGTCAACCAAATTTGAAGCAGCAGAAGACAGAAAAGTGTAAAGAGATAAAATTCTGCTCAGAGTGATAAGGTAGAGGCTATATTAGCATCAAAAACAAATCTTTTGATTGCACAAGTTTAGCTCCTCTATATTTTATTTTCAATACAAAAGTCATAGTATGTTCAGCAATGTATGTTGCCATGGTGAAACTGTAAATTTAAAGATTTTGTACAGCATGTAATGAGTTGATTTTTCCCCCCTTTTAACACATTCGTTGCCCAGTGCAATTCAGTTGAGTTTCTCGTGAGGTCCAAATCCAACTGTCCGTTCCATGGAGGGAATGACTAATATTAATGCAATGCATGCCAACAAAATCTCATAAGTTTGATATAAAACTATTTAAAATGTTCTTCTGCAAATGAGACACGGTCTGCAAAAATATATTCTGGACAAGATACCAGCTAGCAAGAGAAAGCAAGTTGGCATAGTCAGACGTCTGCATTGAACTTGTAGATAAAATACTAAACAAAGGATGAACTTTTACATGAGCTATGAATTAAAGCAGTCAAAATATTAAATTTGTCTCTATGGAACAACAAAAATGTATACAAAGTTTTGTAATATCTCACCCATTCAAGAGAGGTGAAGTGTAACACGAGATGATGACAGCAGTATTGTGGTGCCAAAATGGGGAGATGTTCACAATGTTAGAATCTTATCAACACATGCACCCATTATGAATTCAAGCTCGGATTTTACTCATCATTGTCATCCTTTGAAACAGAAACCTTTTGCAATAATGGCATATAATAATAGAAAATGGCACTGATATATCATATGCCACAACAATGTGGAAAAGCATCAAGTAGTATCAGAAATTAGCAGTACATTTACTCTTAGGAACAACTATTGTAAAGTCTCATGTCATGTACCAAAGAGCCATAAATAAAAAAACAGATATAAGAAAATTTCAGAAACTTGGTACCAAATGGTTGCCCTTGAAAAATACTATGCCTGACAATAATAATAAGAAAATGAAGAAAGTGTTTCACCATTTAGAGATTCTTCAGAATCAGCAGGACAAGTCTATAAGAAGGATGTGCCTAAGAAGTATTACCAGATGAAGAGGCAAACTGCCAAATGCCAAGAAGTGAGAAAAATGTGAAAAAAATTATGACCTATTGTTCAGATTGTCCAAAATCACCTCAAATGTGTTTAGATTGTTTTAACGAATACCATGCGATATAGTATAATGTAATATTTTATCCTAAATATAAATTAATAAAAATGTAATATAATTTGTATATTTTTATGTTATATATCCGATATTTACATTTCAGTGTTTATTCCGTTAAATTCCTTTTGAAAATCCTATTTAACTTGAAAAAGAGCGTCACACATATTTATGTGACAGGCCGCTCATGGAAGCATACCCGTCAGCCAGACATGAGCGACATGGCAATGAACGTGTCAAACTTTGTGGGCATCTTAGATCCATTTCTTATAAACTGAAAAGAATTTTATTCAGTTCTAAGATGAAATTAATTTTAGTAAATTTAAAAGTATGAAATAAGGAACTCAGAATTAGGTGTTTATGATGCTGAAATTAACCCTTCAGCACACGCTCTCTCTTATTGTTGTTGCTAATCCTTGGATCCAACTTCTGCTAGATGAGATCCTCGAGTTTTTTCACCTTAAAAAAGTCATAGACTAGCATAGAAAGATTTAATAGAACGTCGTAGAACAAACCCAGGCACATAAGAATATGTGCCGGAGAAGCCTGCTTATTATTACATTTCACGCTCTCTTTTCTATGACATTACCATGCACATGTCAGTTTGACCTCAATTTTTACGCTAGCTTCTCAGTAAGGTATAGGCATTTTAAAGAAAAAATATATTTAAACATGTCATTTGAATACTTTTTTAAGTATCAGTATGTATTGTTGGTTTTTAATTTTCAAAGCAAAAAAACTAATTTTAACTTACCTTTGATTTTGTTACTCTATTTCAATATTCATTCGTTTTCTATCATTTTGAAACATTTAAACATTTTTCTGCAAAAATGTATTTAAATGGCAATATAATGAATATTTTGAATCATGTTTGTAGTGGAAAATTTTAAGTGAAAAAGGCTTAAACTTTCACTACTGTGTGTTCATATTGAATTGGAAAATTTATTTAGTTTTCTTAGTTATGCTCAAAATACCTTTGTATATTCACAGAAATAATTTGTATGAATTCTTTTATGTAAAACAATTCGAATATATAATGCATGAATGGGTTTTACACAATGATTTATCGCATTCTTCACAAACAGATGAAGACGGATCAGGACACTCAACTCATCGATGATGAACTGGAGTTTTCTTCAGAAGTTTTGCGGCTGTCTCAACGGGTAAATTTAGGATTCTTTTAGAGTTAGTTCTGTGGTATATTTGTATTCTCTGATCTGTCAAGAAGATGCTCCTTCACTAAGTCAACAACGAGTTACTTCAAATAATTTCATCGGGACAAATGATTGGTTTCATCGCTGAATTTATAGATAATATAAGAATTTATGCCTGTGATATTTGTTAAAAAAATTCTTAAAAGATCAACTTTTTTTTTGACACTGAATACGTTCTACACATCTCATCCACCGTATCTACTCCTCCTTTGATCAAGTTGCAAAATATAATGATTTCGGGTTTACATAAATCATCCATAGTCAAATCGATTCTATCATCCAAAACAAAATTGAAGATAACACTAGAACAGATTTTCCTTTTTTAGGAACTTTCTTTACTTCTTATCACATCACTATTTTTTTAATTTAAAATTCAAAATGTGAGAAATGTGCAGTCCTTGACTTACATGGTAAAAATTGTTTAAGAACTTCTTTTTTATTCTTTCTAATTGTACCAAGAGTTGTAAGCTTTTCTCCAGCAGTTCTAATGGTAAAGGGAAATTCATAAACCAGTTATCCATAGTTATATATACAACCAGTTTGAATAATTGGTAAAAGTCTCTTTATGATATCACTTGGTTTATTGCTTACTCTGAAAGGTCTATTAAGCTGCTGTCCAATATAAACTCCAGATTATGTATATAAAAATTACAGCCATCTTACTGGGCAAAAATGTTTACACCATATTTCGCTGGTTTCCTCTTGATGTATTGGCAAATCTGGCTTCTTTCACAATATGTTTCTAGTTCCTAATTAATAGTACAATACTAAAAAATGCAATACATTTTTTGAATATAATTATTTCTTCCAAAACGGTTTTTATTGAGACTAGTGTATCAGATACTTTTCTTGCTGGATGATTGTGTATTTCATCGAATCTTTAACATCAAAGGAGGAAATGAAAATGGTTGATTGAGATTGTAGCAAATGACATCATTTCTCTCGTCAACATGCACCAGTCGGATACTAATATTCCTTGATGAACTGTTATGTTTGAAGTCTAGAATATACCAATGAGATGTAATTTCCTTAGCAACCAGATGTAATCAGAAAAATGTTTGTTATGTTCAGTGTAAGTTTTCACGTAATTAAATAATGTTTTCTTATGTGTCATACTATCTCTTCCATTTTAGGAGTTACTGAACATTGAGCAGATGTTATTCATTGTTACCTTTTCAGAGCTAGCCTTCGTTACAAGATGTGTAACATAAATAATTTTGGCACCCAATATGGGAGACAATCTCGATAACTAGTGATAGAAATTAGACATAATGAATAAAACCCAGCAGAAACCGTTGAGAACAGCATTTACAGCGTGTTTGAAGAAAATTTGTGTTATTTAAAGAAATCTCTATTTGAAAGCAGTTTGGTAGTTTCAGCTGAAGGATAAACCTACACGTTAATAGAAGAATGCCAAAAAGAGCTTCTGCAGCTATTTTAAAAGGCAAAGGAAATGGGGGGGAGGAATGAAGATTTTGAATCTGTTCAAAGTTATTGGGATAAATTTTCAGAATTGTGTTCCAGAATTGAATGATTATCAAGCAAGAAACCATGTCAACTGTTACATAACCCAGGGAAATTATTTCCAAAAAAAAGAAATTCAAGTTACCAAAGATTGACTGGAGAAATTTAAGACTATGTGAATGAATATTTGACCTTTGAGTCAATATTCCAAGATCCGTGAAGATGAGAGTATTCTCAAAGAGGATATAAATTCCAGTATTTGATTAAAGCAATAATGCCAAATTCATAAGCAGCAAGAGTGGCTGAAAGTTTCCCAGCTATGGCCATGAATTATCCAAAAGTGATAAGTCTCAGCTCTGGGAAGGTTTTGGACAAGGAGATACACTTGATTAAATTTACGTGCAAGATGTGTTGAGTATGCTCATGAAGAATGCTGTTTCTGTATGTTTAAAGGTAGACCTCTCAGCGTTGTATGATAGATTAGAAGGTAACATACGAGTGCTGGAGATTCTGAGAAGAACACAGAAATGTGGTGATTTTTTATCCCCTCCAGTGGAATCATACTTGCCCAAAGAAATTGTGATTGCTTGGGAAAGAAGAGGAAATTTAAGCGAAACAAGTGAATTCGAAGAACATTCCTTAGAAAATTTTGTATTTCACGAGACAAGAAGTTAAAAATGAAGAAATGGTTTAACTTGTACATTCAAGTTTTCCTGTTAATTTAGTAAGAAAACAGTGAATGTTAATAAACCAATAAACATCTACTGCAGCAGCTTTAGTAAACGCCTCTTACAATAGTTCAGGTAAGTGAAATTTCAGCTGTCTTGTTGTGTAAAAATACATCCTACCAAAGATTATTTTACTCCTAGAATTATGAATTCAGATGCTAAAAGGAAAATTTTGATGCAGAAAAAGGTCTAGCTTTATATGCTTTCATATTGGCCATTTAGTGAAATTTTTAAAGTGAAAAATATTTGTTCCTGTTATAACTTCAAAATTCATAAGTCTTATGTGTGCTCACCATAAATATAATATGGAAAAAATGAGCCAGAAGTGCTTGAAATTGAAGAAAAGTATGAATCAGTTCACAGTAATGCATTAACTAATAACTAAAAATGAAATTGTATATTTAATGACTTTAAAAGTTAAAGCTAAATCAAGTAATAGAGAAGGAATTTTTAGGTGCATCCTTGATACCGGATCTCATCGTTCTTATATTAGTAAATATGCGAAACATACTTTAAACTTATAGCCACAGTGAAAAGTTAAGATGATGCATGGCTTGGGGGGGGGGAGGCAAATGGAACAAACAGAGCATGGTGTTTATTTTTCGATATGCTGTGAACAAATATTTACAAAAATGTTATCTTTGATTCAGAATATATTTTATCCCATCTTTTTTTTTTTTTTTTTTTTTTTTTTTTAGTATGGTAACTTTGCTTCCAAAAAATTACAGAAACTGTTCACCCAATTTTTAGAGGATTTGCTTTGCTATAAAAAAAAATTGGCTTGGAAATTCATTTTTTTTTTAATTGGAACTATATTTTTTGAAAGTAAATTATCATCTGCTATTTGACAATTTTGTTTTCATGCAAAATAGTGCTTTTAAAGAAGCGATAGGCAGAAGACATCATTCCAAAAAAAAATTATTTGTATTTAATTATTGAAAAATGCTAAGAAAGCCCTAATATTCGACGTCTAAGGCTATGATAGGTAATATTGCCAAAAAGAAAGGGGGAAAAAACAAAACAAAAAAAAAAGTCAAAGTTTGGCTTCAAAGAGAAAAATTGTTCAAAATACGTAGCCAAGAAAAAACAGAATGTTATGAATGTTGCAAAAGTAAGATCTTTAACGTTAAAAGATAGTCCGCCAAGTCAATGGACAGTTGCAAACTCATTAAAATGCTCAGTGTCAACTGCAAGCAAAGTGAATAGTGCTGATTTTAATCTTAAAAAGGCGAGAAAACATGTGCCTCATCTTTCTCCACAACACATTACTGAAAGCAGAATTCTTTATGAGAAACATTTATCCAGACAAAAATGAAAAAATATTGTCACAATAGATATCTTGGGTGTACTTAAATGTCTGCAATAAAAAGAGATACATTTATTTTCATCAAATTGAAGGAAAAAAATCTTAAAATGTGCTTCAAGGAATCTAAAGAAAGTTTTTCGAAGGGATTTATACTTGTTGCTGATTTTTCATAAATTAAAAATAAAGGCAGTGGAGAAAATGCTAAGATCAACTCCACATATTATCAAAAACATATTTTATACCAAATTTTCAAATATGAAATGCTTTTTCTGTACACACAGTGTGATCAGTCAGTAGAACTGCATCAAGACAAAGCAAGCATTGACATGGCAAAATCTGCTGTTAGTATCCTGGATAAGAAATGGGTATCGAGACCATACCCTTGACTCATATTCTTACTAAACCTCCTGATGTTTCATCCACAGATTTTTTCACTTTTTGGTCTTTTAAAAAGTGTATTGTCCAGATGTTGACCTAAAACATTTCTTGGACTTAGGAAAACTGTTCAAGAGGAATGGGATAAAATACCTCTTCCGCTACTGAAAAAAGCTTTATTGTCTTGGAAATTATGGTATAGAAAGATGATGAAGAATAAGGGTTATCAAATGGAACACTTAAAGTACAAAAATTTTAGGTAAAATAGTTCTGTAAGTAAAATGAAAATCGTCTAATGTGCAAACAGCCTCAATATTTTATAGGAAACTTGGAAGTTTAAACTAAGATGGGATGCTCCTTTGCTGAATAACCTTGTAAAGTCTGTCAAAGCTTGGCTTAATGAAATGTCTGTTTTAGAGGATGCTGAAATACTGTGTTTTATAAATACAAATTAATCCAATGAAATGCTTTTTTTTTTTTTTTTATAAATGCTTGTAGAGAGGCTTGTGCTGTATGTATATTAGGATGGTCACAAATTATGAAATAAAAATTCAGTTAGAGAAAAACCAAGCGTTGCTCCTGTAAAGCAAATATCGATAACTAAACTTGAATTGATGAGCTGTACTACTGTGTTCAAATTCGCTTTCTTACGGATGTTCTCCAAAACATTTGATTCACACTGGGGGGAAGGACCTTCTTCGCTGAGAAAAATCATCTGATACTTGGCCCATAGCTGAAATAATAAGAAACTCTTGAAATTGCTTCTGAAAGGGAAAAAGTCAAACTTTGTCAAGTAAGTTTATCAAAAGATCAGTTTCTATGGTATGCAGAAAAGTTCTCCAATTTTGATTTTATCTTAAGATTAGCTTGGATATCAATTTTTTTTTTTGGTACTATCAAATTAAATCAGAAGAAAGGGAGATTTAGCAATACAAAAGATTAAGGATGCAGAGGTTGTAATAATATGAGAAGTGCAGAAGAAATGTTTTCCTCTTTAAAGAGAAATTGCACACATATATACGTTCAAAGATGAAGAAGGAATTATTTGTTTGAAACTCGTATAATGAAAAGAATTGAGAAACCATAGTTTATATTGTCAGTCTTATTGCCTAAGAATTTATATTGACATGAAGACATTGAGCATTTTCATTGTGAGAATTGTCACGCAGAAACTCAAATGTTACTTAGTATCCTAAGCGAAAATTATTGGATTCTTAAAGGTAGAAAAACAATTCAAAATATTTTGAAGATTTATATCAAGTGTGAAAGATTTAAGTCTTAATCATTAACAACAGATCTAGCTGCATTACCTGCATACAGAATTGCAAATGCATCTGCATTAGAGATTGTGGGAATATATATAGCAGGGCCCTTATATGTAAAGCATGGCTTGTTTTGTTTACATGTGCCCTATACAGAGGTATATGCTTGGAGGCAGTTTCATCTTTGTTGACAGAATCATTTCTATTTTTCATTTAGATGCTTTATAGTGAGATGAAGATGACATAGAATCATGTTTTTGACAATGGTGCAAATTTTACACATGCATACAATTGCCTAAAAGAAATAGGTTGGGGCAAAATAAATCTGTTAGCTTGATTCAATATATTATTTGGAAATTTCCTTCTCTCACAGCAGGCTGGGCACAGAGACTTGTTATAATTGTTAAAGAACTCTCTAAAAGATCTTTAAGAAAAGCTGTCATAACCGACAAAGATCTAGTGACAGTAATACGTGATTGTGAAAGTCACAAATTCTCAGCCTTTAACATGTTTATCAGAAGACATAAAAGATCTTTAAAACTCCAACCATGCTCTTAATTGACAGACTGAATTCAGAAGTTGCAGATATCGACAAGGCTAATGCTAACATTTGAGGAAAAGAATAAAGTATTGTTCTGAGTTAATCAAAGATTTTAGATTATGCTTTAAAAGAGAATATTTAGTACAGCTTATCCAAAGGCATCGACAAAATCCTCAAATAAATTGTACATCGTACTAGTGGGAGATGATTTCAAAAAGGGCTTAAAGTGGCATTTAGCAAGAATCATTGAACTAAATCCAGGTAAAGATGATGAAGTGAACTGTGAAACTAAAAATACAATGTAACATACTAATTTGTCCACTTCAAAAAACTTTTGCATTAGAGATTTGCTTTCAGGATTTGCCCATGGAGCCTGTTCTAAGAGAAGTTTCTTCTTCAAGTGACTGGTCAGCACAGTTACCAGATCCAGATGATGATGATTCCAGAAAATTTCCAAAGATTGTGTCTTGATCTAGTCATACTGTCAAGAAACCACAGAGACTGAATTTTAAGTGACTGGTTTTAGTAGCTATGCAATGAAGTAAATATAATCTCGGGGTCGAGGAGGAGTCTTCATCGTCTTTTTAAATCTTTATTATTTACACTTATATTACAAATACTATATACAACTATTCAAATTAAATATTCTGGAATATTCACATAATATGCGCCGATATTATATGCCTGATTTCATCGACAGCCATCCTTGCTGCCGTCTAAAGGCATTCTGACTAAGCTAATAGGGTTGCCGTAATATCTGGCTCCCTTCAAGTGCCAGTGAAGATTTTTAATCTTTAACATGCAACAACTCAAGGGGGGGGGGAGGATTTGTTGCGAATGGTTGTCATCTCACACGCCATCCTGCACGAGTAAAGACCGACGTCATATGATGAACTGTTACGTTTCAAATCTTTAGAATGTAGCAATGGGATGTAATTTCCTTAACAACCAGATATAGTCAGAAAAATGTATGTTCAGTGCAGGTTTTCATATAATGAGTGTTTTGTTACATGTCATAACTGTTTCTTCCATTTAGGAATTGCTGAAGTAACGTCAGGTAGACGTTATTTATTGTGTTACTTATTCAGAGCTAGCCTTCATTGTGAAACCTACAGTATAAAAACATTGTAGCTGAAAACATTTGCGTTCTTGTTTCATATACTGACTAAAGATCTTTTTCAGTTAAGCATGTGGCTTTCATAAAGCCAGCATAATAAAGTAAACCAAAGAGAGCTTTACTTTCTGCTTTGCCGATTGTCACTGCATTTCTTTAATGATTAATTTTGGTTTTAATTAATTCAACATAAACATTCCTGCATTCGACAATAACATTTACAGTATCATCATTTGAATGATTAAAAAAAGTTTCTTTCACACTTGTAAGAGATTTGTAATTGGGCTTTACACCAGGTAAATGCAACACAGTATTTATTACATGATCATTTTCACATACTTGTCAAGGGAGGTCTTACCTCCATTTAGTTCCATCTTTGCCAAGATAATATTCATTGTTATTAGCTCCATCACTCAAGTCTGAATTTTCTTCTTGTTAACATTCAGAAAGCCCTCTCGCTTCAGGCGTTCTGAGCTTCCATATTTTTTTTTTTTTAAACCATTTGAAGTATTTGCGAGAAGATATCGCAGCCTCTATTGCTCTCATTTATACTTTGTCAGGATCACAATGTAAAATGATTGCAGAATGTTAGCACATACAGTGGATAAAGTTGAACCAGACTTATTACCCCACACAGAAAAAAATTGCTTTTTCCTGTTCCTAGGAACCTCTCTTACTAGATTACCCAGTAAAGTGTACCAGAAGCAAATCAAATATTTTATATCCCTGACGCCAACATGGCGAATCAATACTTATTATGTTTATCAACACATGACAACTTCAGTAATGACTCATGTAGCGATCCCTAAACAATTTTTGTATATTAGTAATGGAATAACAAAGAGTATGGAAACTTTTTATGTTGGCATTATGCTTGACGATGATTACAGATTTAAGTTATATGCACTAAATATTGACAAGGAAAAATTCAACAAAATTTTCTTAATAGCTGTTAAGCTATCCTGAAAATAGATTTTCTTAATGATACTCATACGCCGAAAGATTACATTGCTATTTGAATTAAGAATAGCTGATTTTTTATTCACATAAACCGAGAACCGGTACCAGAGCTCGTATGGCCGCACTGTGTGCCAGAATTTAGGGAAGATAAAGTTTAGAGAAGTACCAAGTAACAAAATTAAGGAAGATAAAATTTTTAGAATTCAGGGAAAGCACTGGGATCCAAAATTAATGGACGGCAAAAATTTAGGGAGGCGCTTGGTAGTAGAATTTAGGACCTGCAGAGACTACATCAGGCGGCAAAGCGCCGACCTTCAGTAAGCTTAAGTATATGTAGGAATTTGTTTATTCAGGACTCAGATAAGCCTTAAGCATGTGCAAGAGTTAGACATAAGTATAATAAATAACTAAAGTAATACAATTCAGGCTTAATTGTCTTAGTGTGCGATAGAAGCAAGGCAAAATTTAACGGAACATTTCGTCACCATGCTACATAGCCAATCATGTATAGTTGGACACTGTTAAGCTAGGCTAAAATTATACTGTACTGATTCTAAAAAATTTCAGTTAATATAGCAGATTGCACTGTTCTTAACTTTCTGATTTGATCCAGCTTATTATTTTTTAGGCTGTTATAATTACAACAATTTTATGAAAACTAAAGTTTGAACTTTCGGTTATGCCAAAAGGAGTTTCTAATTCTTGAGCTACAACGGGATGTACAAAGTGGAAGCATGTTTCGATGTCCATTAAACAAAAAGTGGAATGGCTGCAAAAAATGGATATAGGTATATATAAATCTCAAAATTATGCGAGGAGTATGGCATTGGAAAGTCAGCTATACATAACATAACAGAAAAAGGAACTTTATAAATTCATGTGGATTCCGACACATCACTCGCAATGAATAACAGAAAAATAATTCACTATGCTAAAAGTGACGATCATGATGAAGATTATGGATGTAAGTGACGATGATGACGAATATTATGGATGTGAGTGACGATCAAGACAAAAGTGATGATTGAATGGTACGACAGAGACACAGCGAAGGTGTGCCATTGATAGGTCCAATGCTAATGGCTCAAACCAAAATATTTCATGAAGAAATGAACTTAAAAACTGAGTGCATATATTTGATAGACTGGTTAACCAAATTTTAAAATCGCTGTGGTATAATGCAATTAACAATTTCAGTTGAAAATGCTTCAGCTGATACTGAAGCTGCTGAACTATTTGCAAATTAATTCATGGAACTCATTATCTCCAGAGCAAAATTTGCAATGTTGATGAAACTGGTCTTTTCTGCCAATATGTACCTCAAAATACCTTGACAACTGTTGCACAAGTGTAAACTTTTTGTAATCGGATAAAATATGTGACCTCGAACATTTAAAGGAGTGAAGATTTCGCTGTTCTATATCATGTAAATAAAAGAGTATTAATGACACAAGCAACAATGTATGATTGGTTTGAAAATCATTTCGTACCCAAGATTCAAACTGCAAAATTTGAATTTGGTTGGTTTGCCTGATGATACAAAAATTGTCCTGATTGTAGATGATTCATATTTCACTTTTAAGTTTTAATGAAAGATGATGTAGTTATTCTTTTCGCAAAGTCCTTCATTCAACCTATGGATATCGGAATAGTGCGTGCGCAATATAGTTGCAATGCAAAAGTGCGAATATAAAGTCGCATTTTTAAAATCCATGTTAATTTTTTTTGAATAATGGCAAGACATTTCAAGAATTTAAAAAAATATTTTAGCATAAACTCTGCTGTGTGGAGCATTGCAAGATCATGGGAGGATGTGCCTCCAGATACTTAAAAAAATGCTTGGCATAATTTATGGCCAGCTACTATATTTCATGGTGAGGATGATGAAGATGATAGCCGCGAATTTGAAGGCTTTCTGATTTCGCAAACCACAGGCGAAATTTTCCAATTAATGGATTTTGTAAAGAAATGTGGAGAAGCGGTAGTAAATGAAGATAATGTAGCAAAGTTTTTCTTTGTGATCACAATGCTCCAATCATTAGTCAATTAACAGACAGTGAAATACGTAGTTTTATGGTTCTAGATCCAGAAAATACGAATACCAATAGTGAAGAAAGTGACGAAACTGAAAAAATTTTGATTCAGAAGTTAGTTGAAATTCTCGATACAGCAACTACAGGACTTGAACCGTGGAACTGAACAAGAGAACTGAAACAACTGAACAAGAGAACTGTAACTGAACAAGAGATTATGTATGTCTATAGAATTGAAGAGAAAGTATTAGCACAAAAAAAAAAAAAAAAAA
>KK116997.1:180558-200340 GCA_000611955.2 Stegodyphus mimosarum
GATATTGCAAATCCTCATGGCTGACACCAATCCCACAAGAATATAAATTATCAAATGAAGATGTTACAGAATTTGTTAAAAGTGTTGTTCCAGCTGCTCTGCTTTCCATGTTTAGCAAACGTGGGTGTTTAGATTCAGCTATAGCCCTTCAGAATTTAGGTGCTCTGCGTCCAGAAATTGTTATTCCGCCTTTATTGGAAAGGTATGAATAAGTTTTATATTATGTACATGTATTATTAATTAATATTTAAAGTTATGAATTTAAAATGCAAAGAAATATTAAATATAGTGAAAGTGATAATTTTATCAGGCAGTATTTTAGAAACTGAAGTATATTTAAATGTGTATAAATTAAAAATCTCTCAGAATTTTTTGTTTGTTATACAAACTTATATAACAGTTAGTCAGAAAAACAAAGACTATTAGTAGCAGATTAGTTAGCAATAAAACATTAAAGCTTGAAGTGTTTTACTGTCACTGTATGATTATATGTATTAGTCACAGATCTGCTAGTGATAAGTAATATAGTTTGAGGTACCATATAAATCCACCAGGCTTATTTTTAGACCCTGATTTTCAGTATTTTGCTTGCAATAGTTGCTATTTTCCCATAGTGCTTTACTTTATATTTTATGTGAGATATTACGTACTTAGTAAGCATAAAATAAAAATTTTAAGACTAAAAATCCAATAAATTTTATTACAATTGAAAAAATAAAAAAATTGTGCACCAGCTAAGGATGGTAGTTAAAATATAGTTTTAGAAATGTGTATTTTACTTGATCTTTTATTGAAACTGTTAATGTACCAATTCTTGATTTGTTTTATTACAGTTTCAACTCTCTTTAACCCCCTGAGTGCCATGACCACTTTTATCTGGTTATGAGGTTTTTTTTTATCCTTTGCTATATATTAGTTTATAATTTAAAATGTTTTGCTTTCTCATCTTTAACTATGTAAATACTCATCTAAATGAATAGATGTTCATGAGAACAAGAGACTAAAATAAGTAATTATGCGAATTTAGCTATTTAATGCAGTTTTAATATGTCATTATGGGTAGATCCAGAAACCCATGCTATTCAGAGGGTTAGAAGTTACGATTATTAACATCTGTGCCAAGAGATTTGTGGCATTTCTAAAGCAGGACAGTTTTAAATGTAACAAATAAAAACTTGGTATATTGTGAGCAATTTCTGCATCATATTTTTAGATTGTATTCTTCTCTTGAAACTTTGATTGAGCCTCATCGTTTAACAGCTGCAATGCATTGTCTGGTTCCTGTTTCACGTTCTTTAGTTCAAAGTAATAAGTATTTTCCTGAAGGTCCTAGTCATGTCATACCATTGTTAATGGGTGCATTACCAGGAATTGATCCAAATGACATCAAAAAGTGTATGGTAAGATGAATTTTACTTATTTTCTTTCTCTATATTTTCACTTTCCCTTAATGCTTTTAAATTGTAAGAATTCTGTCTTCGGGATTTTTAAATAAAGTTCTTAATTGCTTAAACCAGAATATTACACTCTCTGGATCATGGATCATTACTTTGTTACTAGCTTTCAATTACTGTGAGTTTTTACCAGGGCTGTGGAGTTGGTAGGGAAAATTACCGTCTCTGACTCCTGGAGCTTTAAACCGACTCTGACAAGAAGTAATAGGTGCTACAGGAAAAAGTTGATGGCATAGCAAATTATTTATGTTAATTAGAATTTGTTGTGAAATGAAAAAACTGGCATTAGTAATTTCTAAGAAACAGTATAGCTTTGGCAAGCTCTTTGTTAGAGGACCGTAGATCCGATCTGATAAACTTGAGAGCTGAGAAGAGTCTTTCCACACTGACTTGAGTAGGAGGAAGAGCTGTTACTATTAAGGCTACTTCTTTTAACTTTTCAGAATAGATTTTTATAAGTTCTAAAAGAAGTGTCTTGCGAGAGTACTCATATTTCTCTGTTTCTTCAAAGGTTGTGTAGAGATCTTGTTTGTATTTTTTCATTTTTATATCTAAATGCTCTTGGTTCTTGTCATTCGCTTTGCCTTAGCCTTTTCAATATTATCCAAATTTTTCTTAAAATCTAATTCATCACTGGAAGAGGGTGATACAGACTCAGTTGCAATGTCTGTTTCTGACTGTCCTGATTTCAATACTCCAATTGTTCTGAGAATAATATCATTCTTAATGAAGGTTCATAGATGGCTTTCTTTGCCTTTTTAATTTATTCCTCATCCAACAAAATTCGGTGTTTTGGATTTACATGTATTGAACCTAGGAAGATCTCATTATCTAACAAACTAGTTTCTATTTTGTTCATTGAAGGAATAATTCCTTCTGCAGTGAGCCCTTCATTTCAGAAAGAACAAACATCACATTCTTTCATTCTTGCCTCCTGTTAATTCTTAAGATTGTAGCTTTTTTGTGGTTATATATGATGTAGAAAGAGTTTCCTGTTTTGCAAGATCATTCCACAGTCTTTTTTTAACCATCAGTGTGTTAGTGAAACATTAGGGTTATCTACATCTAAAAAAGTTCTTAATTCTAACATTCCTCTATATCATCAAATATGTACTTCCCCATCGTGTTGCTTGATCAATTTCGTGCTCACTTCCTAAGAATGGCATCAATTTTGGAGTTCTTACTGCTATTGCTGTTTACCTAAATTTAGCAATGAGATTTTTAACTAAATGAAGTAACTAAGTGAATCAGCTTAATCAATAATGCTAAATATCATATCCATCCTCCTCTCTTATATTTATTTATTAATATGTTAATAAAATAGAAAATAACTATTTATGAATGCATATAGTCTAAAATTAAAAATAACTGTTTTTCATTAAATGTTTTTTCATTTCAAATTCAAACTCTCCTACTAAACCTGGAGTTGGAAGTATTTTTAGTGACTCTGACTCCTTTTACCCAAAAATCTGCCTACCTCCGATTTGGACTCAACTCCACAGCCCTGGTTTTTACTAGTAATTTTGTTTATTGCCCTGAGGCCAATCACAGAATTTATTATTATTATTATTATTATTATTATTATTATTATTATTATTATTATGCAGTCGCACCTACACCTGGAGGCGACGCTGTTATTTTGGTAAAGTCAAGAGTTCAAAGCTAAGTTTGTAAATTCATTAAGTTCTTATCAGCTACTGAATTAAGCACCGTGACTTTACAATATTGAAATCCGGTCTCTAATTCATATATACGCTATTTACACAATCTTTTAGATATGCAGAATGTTGAAACTTTTGATTTCTTGTTCACGTAACGTGAACCAGCTAATGGGAAAGTTTTCACTTTCATAATTTCTGTAAATGAAGAAATAATTTTGAAAAATCATTTTTAGAATTGAAGTCATAGGTTGCAGGCCGACGTATGGGAAATGAATGTAAGTAAATTCACGTGGTGTGATTTGCCTAATGGCAAACGTTCATGCTCAAACTTTGATAGTAATTTTTACAAATACACTAAAACATTGAATAATGATGATAAATAAATGAAGTAAATAATAGTTGATAAGTAAAGTCCGTTTCCTGCTTTGTCAGAAGAAATAAAAGTAGAAGAATGAAAATTTCTATTTACGTATGTACAGGTTTACTACCACCGGTGTGAGTTGTGATGA
Organism: Stegodyphus mimosarum; assembly: GCA_000611955.2. Taxonomy (NCBI): domain Eukaryota; kingdom Metazoa; phylum Arthropoda; class Arachnida; order Araneae; family Eresidae; genus Stegodyphus; species Stegodyphus mimosarum. Next base: position 184,183 of record KK116997.1, read on the forward strand.
ATCATTCTAGGTCTTTTAATAGTATTATTCTCTCTGTAAAGATGTTTTTAATCATGTTACAGCTTCATCTTTTTTTAACCATCAGTATAAAAATATTCTTTTATAAGTAAAGAAAAATCTTTTTTGAAATTATGTGTTAATCAGTCTGACTTCCATAATTAAAAAAAAAAAAAAATGTACATTTGAAGAATTCTAGATTTCCTTATTATTATATCTCTCATTATTTAAATGGTATCAAGATTATCACTAGATTTTAATTCAATATCATTTCCTCTGCCAAGTAGTAAATAAACTGCAGTTATTTTACAGGTGTAACTTTTCATGTTGCACTTCCAGATGTTTTTATTGATATATGATTTTATTTCATGAGATTTTTGCATACTCATACAGGTAAATGTAATTTTCTGGGAAGAATGATATTACATCTTCCTCACTCCTTGGTAAATCAAAAATAATTTTTTTTTGAAAAAATATGATAAAATACAATAATATCTGGCTTATTCACAGCTATTCATGTGATGGGTGGACTAAAATGAACATGGTTACAACTATCAGCAAGAGTTTGTGAAATTTGTTGGCAGTTAATTACAGGTCATAATAATAAGAGAATGCCAAATGTTTTGTGTATAAATTTGTATGAACAAAATTATAATTCTTAGATATAAATATTGTTGATTTTTTTGTCCGTAATCAGGTTTATGTATATATTCAGGCCTGTTTTTAAAATTGTTTCTATAAACTAGGATAATAATATGAGATAGTTAGCTGATACTCAGAGAGCGCTGAAACTTTTTGGTCTTCTAAAAATGTATTTAAGGAAGAAAAATTAATTATTAATATTTTTTTAAGTATTCTGAGTATTATCAGCATAAAAGATGAAAAAAGAATTATAAAAAAAATATTCAAGTAATAGAGAATGAAAAGAGCTAGTAGTTAGTTATACAGAAAAAAAAATTTTTAGTATTGGAAATTATATTTCCAACTTAAATCAATAAATTTTAGTTATTTGTATCCTTTATTAATGTAGATACTAGCTATAAATAAGTGTAAGGTTTTGTTATTGAAAGTGTGTTTTATTATTCATTTTTCTTTCCTCATTAGGTAACATTTCAATTTATATCTACTCTTATCAGCCTTGTGTTATTAGTTGATTGTTCAAGTGCTGTCAACGCAACTACAGAACTTCCAGAAGTGAGTTGTTTGTATTATAGAATTTATAAGTATTGTACATTAATTGCTATAGTTTTGAATCTAAATCTTCATACTCATGGACACGTCAAATCTTCCTCTTACAATGACCTTGTAGAGACATCGGGTATTTTTTGGAAAGCAGGAGAGATGAAGAATGAGAATGCCCTTGCTGGGATTTGAACCTCGGACCTCTCGAATACGCACCAAGTCTGCTGACCACTACACCATGAAGGCATGCTAAGATAACAGGAGAAATTCCTTATATACTTCCCCTTTTAAAGGGCGACTGGGGATTAGGGGACCCAGTCGTGAAATCCTGGTGGTGAAGAATCGTCATTCACCGCCGTTTTGTTCGGGCGCCACTGTACAGTTATTAGAATATTTTGTAGTAGGAGATGGGAAGAATGAGTAATGCTCTCGCCGAGAGTCGAAACTTGGACCTCTGGAATACACACTGAGTGTGCTGACCGCTACACTATGAAGGCATGCTAAGAAAGTAGGAGAAATACCTTATAACCTGATAATGTGCATTTTTACTTCCTTGTGTGAAATAAAGGAAGTATTGCAGAAGAGATTTTTTTTGTGTGTGTGTGGGATATCTGTACATACATACGTAAGTAGCTTTGCATAACTCAAAAACAAGTAGCCATAGAACGTTGAAATTTTGTTGAGACTGCCATAACATGTAGTTGTGCACCTCCCTCTTTCATTGCAATCGACCACACTAAGCATACCTATATATATTGCCACTCTGTTACCTGGCTTGGTGAGCTCTGTTTGTATTGTTATGTGTTGGTAAATAGTGCATTTTGCGCTTTAAATGTAATTGAATTTTGTTATATTCCGGTTATGGATTTTATGCCTTTAGTTAAGCTGCATACAGCAGTTTTAGAATTATCAGCAATTAAAAGTGGTCCAAGCCTAATCAGGGCACCATTTGTTAACATTTGGAACTTTTAGTAGAATAGTGAATTAAGTCATAGTGAATTAAATAACATTAAAATAAAACATTTTTTTTTTCTTTGTGATATTATTAAGTGACACAGCAAAAGGTCTTCAAGCAAAAGCAAAACAGCTATGTAATTAGTTAAAAATGTCTTCTTTTTAATTATTTCATGGTAAGAGGTTTTCCTATGAATATTCAGAATTCTTGGGATACGTATCAGTTTAATTTTACGCTTTTTTTCTCTGATTTTTGTTTTAAAATATTTCTGGCTTTTTGCTGTTACAGAATTGGTAGGTAGAATTTTTAGAATTGCAAACTTGGAAAGTATAGAAGGATTTGAAGACAAGCTTTATAAAAGATTCCAAAAAAGTATCACAAAATGAAAAATATCTTTGTGATATTAACACGTAATGGATGTATTTTATATAAAGGTGCTGAATTTCTTACTTTAGGAGAATTTTTGGAAGAACAATGAAAACATATTTGAATGTTTTACTTCTGATTCTAGAAGTCTTTTTTCTTCACATGGTCCTCTTCCCTTTATTTTTTCTACTTTCCACTAGACACAAGCATGGGAAATATCAAAAATGCTTTTAATCTTATCACATGGACAGAGAAAGGAATTTTTGTATTAATAAAGAAAATGAAAACTGACAATTTAAAAGATTCATCTTATATATCTCAGTGCTTCATACAAGGGCTGGCACTAGGCATTTTCCCACTTAATGTAATCTAACGAGGATCCTACTATCCTTAATTCTAAAGGTTTTGTCATTTCTAGATTTTGTTGCTAGGTGCATCACAACACCGGCTCTATAGCTGACCCTTATTTCATATTTATTCTAAATGTTCATATTACGAAAGAAATAAAATTAGCAGCTTTTTCTATACATTCTAAATGCATTTAGTTTTTTAGAATAACAGAAATCTTTAATTAAATCCAAAAATTCTAAAATGAAGAAGAAACATATTGAAGAATGAGGTTTTGCGATTGTAATACAGAGTAAGTTTCTAGCCTCCACTTTCATACTGCATTAGTTCCTGCTAGCTGTGATAATTTGTAATTATTCGTCTTTGCATTATCGCTGCCAACATTTTAATTTGTTATGACGATGGAGTTACTGCGATGAAAGAAAAGATGCTTAAAGAGGAGGAGATTGGTATAAATTATCCAAAATGTCTGGGAAGACTTCAAATTAAAAAGACACATAAATATTTAGTTGTGTGCATCCTACTTACAGATCTATTTTATTCTTAGAATGGTATTACAAAAGTTCAGGTATAGATAATATCTTTGAATCTATTCAGTTGCCATTTGCTGCTGATGGGTCTTTAATTTTTTTCATTAGTGGTCTTTAAAAGTCCTTAAAATTACTTAATTTCCATGTGCAGAAATGTGTACAAACCCTGTATGTAATGAAATTCGAGGAAATAAGTTTAAATGAAGTGCAGCAAAATGTGTGTATAATATAGTAGGCCATATAAGGAAGTCATGGTGTCCACATCATATGTTTTCATTAAAATGTTCTGTAGTTTTGAATTCTGTTTCTAGCCTGGTATGATTAATCGAGAAGAGCTTAATAGTTTTTTACAGCTTGAAATGTTGAAAGTAAGCATTTATTAAGTGTTAAAGCCAATTCAGAGAATAAATATTTCATGGGAAAATTCGATATCTCATTGTTTAATAGTAATTATGTGTACTTGAGAAATGGAGTATACAGGACAGTGTATCAATAAATAGTATTTTTTGTCTTGTTGAAGGTCTTGAATATTAAGCCAGCTTCTTCCATGTTAAAGACTACAAAATATTTCAGAAAATCGTTTTAAAATTTTAATCTATTATTGTAGGTTATGTCTTGTAGAATTCTCTTTATTCTCTTCACTCACAACTTGAACAGTCTCATGCCTTCTCTTTGAAATGACAAATCAGTCACCCAGCTGCTTACTGGCCCCTAAGTATGCAATATGCTTCGGAAATTTTGCATCAATTTATTTTTACTGTGGACAGTTTGTTATTGAAGGATTTTGTATGGTTTCTTATTAAAGATTATTTTTAACAGGAGTTCAGAATTCATTCATTCTTTTGCATAATACATTTTTGTTAAGCTTTCTTCGAAGTATTTAGGTATAGCAAGGTTTTTAACTTAGCTATATTATTTAATGATACAATTAATCAAACTTGGATTCAGAAAATGAATTAAGAGATACCATAGACGCTCATTTAACCTCTTTTCAGTGCCAATTCATAATTTGTTGGTCACTGCTTCATCTCAGGTGTATTTAAAGTATTCATTAAAGATGAAATTTGAAGTAATCCTTGTAAACTCGGGTGAGTGAGTAGAATTTAATGCAAGAGAGCATGATTCTGTTGACTTTAACTGGGAAGCAATTTGATTCATAAAAGAAATATTGGCAATAGTCACTATTCTTCACATGATAGGCATAGTAAAAGTATCAAGGGATTATTAATCAAATAATATAGGAAATGAAACGGTTAAGGAAATGATGAGCAAAAAAAGATTTATATAAATCAAACTTTATTTTCATTTAAAAAATCAGACTAGGATATTGAAATTAAAAATTATGAAGACAACACTTGCACAGAAATGTGTATTTTCTTATCATTTTGTATTTGTGAAACACATTTCAGCAATTTTTTGTACTGTGTGTTACAATATTGATTCACAAAGCTCTAATTAAATTCAAAGGTAGAATAGGAACAGTGCAATGTATTATAAAAACCAGCTAAGCATAGATTAAGAACATGGAATCTGGATGCATCACATTTAAGGTATATTCACAAATTTTTTGCAGTAAAAGAGATTAGGTACTAAAGATAAGTGTGCTCTAATTATGCACTTAATTAAAGCATTTAGAAGCAAAGTTTGAACAAAGAATGAAACCTTAGAAACAAAGTATGAAATCTATTTTGACAGATTTTTCAAGGTCATGGCAAATTGCAAAAACATGTCTGAAAATATATAGCATATAAACCTGAGAAACCAATATGGCAGTATACTTAGTTATTCAATGCAAAAATCTGTCAAATTAGCTTTGTTTATCTTAGCTGGATAAGAGAATTGATTGATATTACTTCCATAAACTACAAAAATGAACCATATTATGATGCAAAAGATTCTGAAACATATGGTGTTATGTCTGCATAAGTATATAAGAGGTGTAGATCTAGCACAAGAGTTCTCAACCTGAGAGGAATTTACCCCTGGGTTGGAATTTTTGAATGGTGAATGTGGCCAATCTTTTATTTAATTCTTAAGTATTTAGTTTTAGCTTATGAATATAAAAAACTGCTTTTATTCAAGTTTTGGTATTTATCAACATTTTCTGTATTTTTTGCTGTTTAACAGGGTGTGCAGTAGTCCTTAAGTGCTTATAAGTCCTTATATCTGAAAATAAATTATAAAAGCCCTTATAGATGCTTATTTTTTCTTTAAAGTCTTATTTTCTGTTTTTAGTGCCAAATTTTTTTTTTTTTTTTTTTTTTACAAATGTGAACTTTCTTTTGTACCAAAGCTGAAACTAAGTAAACAACTTTTCTTCCTTATCTGGAGCACCATACTTCAGGAGATAGCTTTTCTCCCCTTTCTTTGCATTGATGTAAACTTAGCAAGTAACGTTATACTATTGGTCAAAGAACTGTGAATGGAGTAAAAAATTCCGTCTCTGAGTGCCCTGTACTCACAGACTGTAGATGTGCCTCAGTATGCAGTTGAACTTCTCTCCAAGATTTTAATAATTTCTCCGTAATATATTTGCAGTAAATGCTGAAGTGTAGATAAACTTCAAAAATGGGTAAGTGACACAGATTGGCTTTCTAAGGAAGAATATTCGGAATGGAATGGCTTAAAATTTATGAAAACAATCACAAGGCTATGTGTTCCTGATGTAAAACTGAAATCAACATAGCAACCATGGGAGAGTCTGCTTTAAATTGTCACATGAATCATAAGTAAACTTTTTCTATTTAATTATTAATGTGTGAAATAAAAAAATTAAAATCTGCCATGGACCGCCGATTTATTTATTTTGTAAATTTTCATGTTTTGCTTTCTAAAAGCTTTTTTCATACTATTTATATATATATTCCCCTCCCCTTCCTATTTTTGTATTTCATGTGTATTTCATGTGTATCTTCCAAGCTGGGAATTTTGGACTCGCATTTTCAATTTTTTTGCCAATGCATTATACAGTATGGAAGTGGGGGGAGGGATCCTAATGGTCCAGACCTCCAAAAAATCTTGAATATTGAAACTGTAGCAACTCGCAGCAAAACAAACAGTAGATTTCTTTTGGGGGGGGGGTCACTTTCCAATCTGGATCTTGAACAGCACTAAACGTTCTGCGGTCTAGGTCTACAAACTGGTGGCCAAAGGGGATTCTTTTCTGGAAATTTAATGCAATCCATTCAGAATTGGAATAAAAAACACTCCTGATTGTTAATTCTCTTTTTTCCCCTTTATTTAGTTATTTATTCTCTGAATACCACCAGCTGTTGATTCCGATTGTATAATATTATATGCGGAGAAATTAAGGCATATGTATTGCACAATAATGTTCATAATATTTGACAGAGGTACTTAATTCTGATATTCAATCTGGAATTTGTTTAGTGTGCTTGCTGAGCAGAATATTTTTCAGTTTCATTGGCCTATTTTTATATGTTTATAAATATATTTTTGCAATCTATATGTTTATTGGGATAATTGCACTGCAGATCATAGTTTTTTTCCCTTCTTTTTCATTAAGAGCAACATTTGTTATCTACTCAATGTTAAATTATGATCATGATATTTTGCATTCTAAATATTCTGATGTTGCAGAAATATTCTTAAAAATTATATTTAATGCATGTATCAAAATATCAAAAACATTATTCAGCCAAGAAACCTAAAAAATGCTCACAATCTAGCCCCCTCCTTTTCCAGTTACACTCGACTATTCGGAATTTTAAGGTATCTGGAAAACAACAATTCCTGAGCATGATGGTTAGTTAAGCTTTTACTGTATGAAGGATGATTGTATGTAGAAATTTCCCATCTTCTGATTTCAGAAATGTTCCTCTTTTTACTTATTTTTACTTAAATTACTTTTCGGTATCTGTTAAGGGTAAACTATCCAATAATGAAAATTTAGAAAATGTTCAGAATTTTTATTCAAGTTATTTAAATGTTAATAAGTGGGAAAATAAATGCACAATAAATTATGTTTATTTCTAGATTCCAAGCATAAAACATTCTGAAAGGGGAAAATACAGCTGTTGTTGGAACAAAACCAAATCCTGTTAGTGTTGCAACTTCAATTAATTAATAACAATTGCAATTGTTAATTGTGCTTTGTGAAGTTCAAATACTTTAAATGATGCTGTAGGAGCTTCAAAAGATGTTTTGGATGTTGAAATTTTGTAATGTTTGAAAATAGTGACAAGTCATTACTCTTATAGATCTGGCAGTGAGATGGGCAAACCTTATTTCGTTATTTGATTAAACAACAAATAAAAAAAGCAATTAGATTTGCATATCAGGTATTGGCATTCTGACCAAAGTAAAGCTGTAATATGATTTTTGACATCTCTTTTGATGGGACATGCAACAGCTGCTAATATTTTTTGAAAGTTTTTGAATGGGAGTTAAAAAACTGGATATATAAAAGCTGTTACAAATAAGTATGGATGGGCCAACTGTAAATTGGAAGTTTTATGAAACCTCCAATATGAATTGAAAAAGGAATATAACATTGAATGTATATCTATTTATAGTTGCAGAAAGGTATTTTTACTGAAATAGGCAAAATTAGTTTAGGACTTAAGGCTGATAAGCTGTTGCAAGAACTACACACTAAAAAAGAAATCATGGATAAAAATTACCATTCTCTTCAACTTGACTCACAAAATTTTATTTTACAACTACATTTACTATTACTTCAAAAGCTGATAAAGAAATGCCAGTTAATTATTCAGTAATTAGAAATGCTGTTTCTGTGGATCCAAAGTGCATGGTGCAAAACAGCACAAAAGCATAAGGGAAAGTATATTAATGCATTTTTCCCAAAAAGGTCACATTGCAAATTGCAGATGATCATGTGAAACATGCTGATGAGTACACAATGTATCAACTATGAAAGAGATGAGAATGGCGTCTTCATCAGCTCATTCACAGTATTGGTTATATTTGGAAGCGCAGGGGGGGGGGGAATTGTTCACAGTAAAAAAAGAAAAGCAGAATCAACAGATGATTTGATTTTTCTTAAAAGAAAACTCTCTTAGGAAGAGAAATTAAAGTACCTGAAAACAAAGCAGAGGAACTTGTTGAAAAAGCTGAAGTTTTAAAAAGTCTTTAACACGTTGACTGCCAACTACGAGATAACTCGTAGATTGCGTTCTTTTCTAGGACGCCAACTACGAGTTATCTCGTACTATGTTTGCTTGCCTTTTTTGCGCAGCTATGATTAAACTCAGAATATGTCAGTGCTAATATCAATAGATGGCTTCTGGGAAAAGAACAAAAAATCAATGCTGGCTTGCATGAACAGAAAATTTATAAAAAAAAGAACAAAAAATATAATTATAAAAATTAATTCAAATTCAAGAAATAAAATAATATTTTATTTTTCGTGGAGCTTCTTAAAACAATCTTCCACACAAAGGGCTGGCTTCTCTTTACAGGCTGGACAGAAATAACGCGTTCCTCGGCATTTTTTGCTTGGGTGCATACACGATATGACTTTGTCAGACGCTGTTTTTTTTTCGGTAGGTGGTAGACTCTCTAAATAGTGGAGATCTTGAAACAGTCGCCCCCCTTCATTGTAAACTAGTTCTGTAAATTGAACTGCTATTTAAAATAAAAAAAAAATAATTGTATTCCATGGTTGAGTAATGCTAATTCTCTCTTAATAAATACTGAATTTTCTTATATTTGAAATTACAAGTCTCATTTTTCTTTTAAGATTATTTAGATGTGTATGTATGTAATTAAGCAGGCGCTTATTTATTTCATTAAAATATGCTTGAAAAGTGCTTATTTTTTTAACTAAAATATGGCTACTAACCCTGGGTTAATTTATAAAACATTCTTAATCAATGTATTCAGTATAATGTCTGAAATTTAGATGTTTAGTATCCAGAATGATAAAAAATTTGGAGAACAAGCAACTCCCTCTTTTTTTGGCATTATTTAATGCATGTGCATTGCATATTTTTCTTAAACATGTGGGAAGTCCTGGTACTTAATTTTGTTTCAGCATGAAATCATATACTCCCATACTGATGAAACAATAATTTATTAGCATAAATCTGTGTGATTAATAATTTGACTCCATAGTCACCTTTTAATTGTAATACATCTCAAAACGAAACATTCTGCATCAAAACATCCAATTTTATGCTTACTGAATAATTTGTATCCCTAATGCCTGCTTGACGAATCATTATTTATTATTTTTTGCTTTTATCAACACACAAGGGCGTAAGAAATGACTGATGCAACAATGTCAAACTAATTATTTTTAATATTAGTAATTGTATACAGAAAAGCATGGTAACCTTTTATGTTCACAGTATGCACGGTGATAATTAGACTTTAGCGAACTTCTCTGTTAAGTGTTGAAGAGGAGAAATTTAACAGAAATTTCTTCTTGTCTGCAAGAAGTAGATTTTGTAAATGATGCTTATAGGCAGGAAGATTACAGTTAGTGCTGTTTGAACTTTCAGTAATGGATTTCTTATTCAGATAAGTCAAAGACCAGTGTCAGAACTGGTGTGGCCATATCCGGTTGCAGAATTTAAAGGAGGCAAAACTTTTGGAATCTACAAAGAAGTACCATAAATAACAAAAACTTTAGAATTTTGGGAAGACATTGGGATGCACAATTTAGGGAGTAAATAAATTTTTATAATTTAGGGAGACACCTGTCAGCGGAATTTAAGATCTGCATAGACAGCATCCGACTACAAAATATCTAGTGCTAACTCTGGATAAGCCTGAAAAAAATATGGATATTTATTTCCTCGAGACACAGATAAATCTTGAATATGTGTGTGAAATAGGTTGAAGTGTAATAAATAACTAAACTAATATGATTCCAGTTTAACTTTGTCAGTGTGTGATAGAAGCAAGACCAAATTTACTGGAATAATATGTCTAGTCGCCAATCTCACGATACGTTGCTAATAGTGTATAGTGGACACTAGCTAAATTACATGCATGTGACTGTGCTAAATCGTTATGCTTTCAGTATTCTGAAACTTTCAGTACTTGATTACAAGATTAATGGAAATCAACTTTCTGATGTAATTTTTAAGATGTAATTATGTTTCATCGCCTTTTCATATTTATCACAATGTTGGTTTATATTTCTGCTCCCATCTCATCATATTATTGTCATGGAAATAGAACCTTGCACTTGATCCTTTAGTTTTTGCAAACTTACATTATATTGGTATTCAGGAGTTCTTATGAATCATGGTAGGATAAAAATTATTTCAGAATTTAGAAAAATAAATTGTTAAAAAATTTATTTAAATTTAAGATACACAGTAAAAAACTTAAAAGTATTACTGTCGCCTAAAATTTTGTATCAAAACTCTTTTTTCACTTTATCTGATTTGTTAATTAATTCAGGCCCACCAGCAGCCGAGCGGTAGAGATGCTAAACACTGGTAGTTTGGTCCGAGGTTCGAATCCCACGAACGGGCTGGCTGCATAGGCGTTTTCGTGGTTTTCCCCATGTGTAACGTGTATATGAGCCAGTTTCCCTTAGAAAGTCCTCCACGAAGGCATCCCTCCCATTAGGCAGATAGCCCTCGTGTGCTTTGCCATAATTGAATAACCTAACCTAACCTAACCTGTTAATTAATTCATCAAATTTTTGCTTTTCACATTTATAGAAAAATATAAATTTTGTTTTTTCAGCAAGTTCAAGAAGTATGCTTAGCAACTGCTGCATTTGAAGATTTTGTACTTCAGTTTATGGACAGGTAAGATTTTTCAAAATTTGTAAATTTGTCTGTTAGATCTTGAAAATTCATACTTAGTGTTTGCTATAATGTTTTGTGTATAATTATAAATTTAATTGCATAGTATTATGTGAAAAAATGAATGTGAAAAAATTTATATTTTATTCCATTTCAGGTGCTTTGTGCTCATTGAAAATAGCTGCTTAGATAATCCAAGTAGGTTAGATCGTGATTCTGAGCGAACCAACCCCGAAGAAAATTTTCTGGAAGTGGGCTTATACAGTACATTTGGCATTATTATCACCCAGAGCTCACCAGCTATATATGAAGTCAGTGCACTAAATAATAATGAAATTAAAATCTTGTGTCATAAATACTGTTTAATAATATTACACATATTTAAATACAATATCTAATCCATAATCTTTATGAAACGTGTATAGACAAAAAGCCAGTGGACACCTTTTGTTGATGGTTCATAAAATTACAGCTTTGTTATTAGAGGAAATTAGATCTCCATTTGTTGTTATTGTATTTATTCTTCTATAAGATAAATTATCCTTTGCACTCTAGTAAGCAACTATGCAAAATTATTCCATTTCTTCAGTAGTCTCAGACTTAAAGAGCTGTTTATCAAATATGTTTGATTTAACAACCATTATTGTTTCATCTTGAAGATATTCTCTGTGTTTAAGATAAGGTCAGTAAACTGTTCGATGCGCAGGTCTTTAAATCACATAGCTTGAAATATTGCTTTGCAAATAAAGACAAGGTTGTTCAAAAATGATCATACTGATGACTTTTTTTTTTAACTGAAACCCTTATTGTGAATTAAATGTAACTGAATTCTTCATTAGAAAAGAGTTAAATATGCCACCCTTCACTATACTTTGCTCCACAGTCTGTATATTTTTACTAATGTGTTGGAAGCATTTTCATGCTTTTAACATATAGGATTTCAGTTGGCTGCTAATCCACTCGTGATACGGATGCACCTAGTTATAATGTGGTTCATTTTCAATGTGCTGTTGTTTTTTTCTGAAGCTACTCAAACGCCTGGTCCCGGAGACATAGTCTACCAGTACTGTTCTTGGAGTCTGCCAAATTTTAGATGTTGTTACCTTTTCTTGAACTAGAAATTTGATCACCATGCCTTGTATTCACCCTCTGAGGCACCTGTTATTCTCTCATCACTTTTGCAACTGCCAGATGTGATTGAAAAAATTCTAATCTGTGCAAAACGTAAGTGTACCAAGGACATGCAGCACCGTGCGTGGGTAGTGCTTTGTAAAAGCAGCAGTTGTCGTCATATTTGAAAATTATACCTCATCATCTTGAAATAAGAAATGATATAAGTAACTGTCACACTATGTGAAGCACATTAATATCATTATGGACACCATGATATTCAAGACTTTAATGCTTCTGCCCCCATTTTAATTTAATTTTAGACCCATGATCTGTGAAGAGCTTTAAAGTTCCTGGAATGTAAACAGTGTATGCCATTAAGCTGTTACTGCCAAGTTGTCACTGCAATTCCTACACAGGCTATTTGCGATGTCTGAGTAGATCCACTGGAGTGCTAGGTCATGTGTGATGACTTGCAGGTCCAAAGGATCATCTTTTGTTTTTAGAAAATTCTATTATACAGTTATTATAATAGTACTGCTCGGACCTTTTTATTCATCAGCAAGTGTTATTAATGATTTTAGAACAACGTATCTTGAAAACTAAATGCCTATATCTTCTGGCAGTTAATTGTATCCCTTGTCATCATTTCCAGACTAATGCAAATGTCATTTGCAGTAAATTAAACCAAACCTTTTGACAATTTTATAAGATGGCATACTTCAAACATATCTGATCTTAATTTATTAGTTTCTTCTGGCTGTCATTTCAGCAGTTGGGTTTGATGCTTCCATGACATTTGCATTTTATAGTGATCTATATGTATCAAAGTTCTTTCAGTTGCCCTGAAGTCCTGTGTTAAGCAAGACCCACCAGTGGCTGTCTGGTTAAGATCACTGAATACCGGAAGTTTGACCTACATTCAGTCCCAAGAGAGCAGCTGATTACATATTGGCTTTGATAATTTTCCCCATGGGTAACATGAATATGAGCCAGTTTCTTTTAGGAAGTCCTCCACAGAGGCATTCTTATTCCTTGCATAGGCATATAGCTCTCATGTGTTTTGCCATATTCTTATCACCTAACTCATGCTAAATAACAGAGCTTGTGGCTCGAAAGCATATCCAATTTGAATGGCTTCAGTTGTATTTATTTTCATAATGCAGTTAATTTTGGTCATCTGTATAACTGTTATAGATGAGGCTATAGACATTTGAGTTTTTAAGGTGGTTTTTGATAATATTGTGTATGTGATATTTCAAGTAGTTAATTTTTATTACTTTTTGGATATGTATTGAATCTTTTTATAAAAATTTAGTTCCAACTGTAATCCTAAAGATATTTCTATGCCTTTTGATAACCATATGATAAAATGTACACTTTTTCAATGTGCAAGATGTGGTTTTACTTTTTTTTTTTTTTTTTTTTTTTTAAAAGCGACTAGATTGGTGCTAAAGTCCATAATTTTATAAAACACTAATAATTTTTATTACTTACAGTAGCAAGAATAAAGTAATTAACGCAAGTGCCTAAGTGATAATTTGAAAGTTTTTATTGTATTTTAATGGTTTACATTCATAGCAATACTCCTCAGTAAATAATGTTGTTTCCATTGTTAATATTCACCTCCCAGTGCTAGGGAATAAGAGTAACACTTCCTCTACATGTTTTTGAGTTGAAGAAATCAATTAGCTGAGTTTCAAAAATAGGTACTTCAGGACTGAATCTGCACTTGGTCACATGCAAAAAGCAGAATCGGCCAGAAATATTTAACTTTGTCTTGTTGACACTCTATCTTTTTTGTTTGCAAAATACATAAAATGGATCCAGATTTAGAAAGCACTGTGTTTTATGAATACATAAATACAAAATAGACTGTGCCAATGAAATAATTGACAAAGAACTCATACGTCAATCCAGTAGTTTTGTTGTATTTGCTCAGCTGTCTTTAATTATAATTAGTAAATCCAAAATATTTTCATAAAAATCTATGTAGTATCTAAGAAGTTTCATGCATATTTAAAGCTAATATTTTATATTTTTATCTATTGCAGGTTGCTCTAAGCAAGCTTCAGACATTTGTAACTAGTCATATATTGGAAATAAATGTATCTGGGAAATATGCTGCTAATATGTGTCGTGTTGCTTCTAGGGTAAGGTAAATTTATAATTTGCTTCACTTAAAAAAAAAAAAAAATCTGCCTTTTTTTATCTCAATTGGGATCATAATTATTCGCAGGTGAATCCGGAGTTAGGTCTTCAAGCATTTGTGCCTCACTTCTCAAAATTAGTACTAGCTTTAACAGAAAGTGAGGATCTTGTCAATGAAGAAAAACTTGATGATGAATTGTTGTTCAGTTTATTAATACTGTCAGAGGTATTATATTTACTTTTTTGTTTTATTTTCAGTAATATGTTATGAATATCTGCATAGAAAACTCTTAACTTTCATATAAAACCTGCATTTGGTTATGTTCATGAAGCGAGTTTTAATTTGCGTGTATGGAAAGACTTTAAAGTTGTATATAATAAAGCTAACTAGTTATTGGGTAAATTTAATTCGTTAAAAGTACCAATTAAAATTGAAATACAGTGCAACTGTCATATGTGAAAAGAAAAATGATGAAGGTCTTTTACATTAGAGGACTGTGCCAGTTTCGTGTAGAAAGATACTGCTTGTTGACTACAGTGAAGTGTGTTATTCTTATATCTTATTACAGGGTTCTTGTTTTCAAAATAAGGATTTTCAAGAAACAGCTTTTAAAGCATGTTCATCTCATTTCATTCTTTATTTTTTTAAAAGATATTTCTTATACTTGAAAATTTTACATCACCTGAAATGAGTTCATGATGAAAGTATGTTTTCTGTCTGGAAATATCAAAATAGTGTCTTTCTTGAGAAAATGGTTAGTGTGGCCTGTTCTATAACATAATAAAATCTAAAAATGAAATATAAAAGTAAGATATAGGCAAATTTTAATAAATTATTGAGTGGATTTATGTTGATAGTAAAGATGTTGGAATAATATTTGTGTAATTCATTCAGTTATAAGTAAAAGCTGGTATACTTTTTATGCATTCTTGAAAACATATGTAGCCCTATTTCCTTTAGTAATATCAATTATATTATTTTTATTATTTACCTATTGTGTTTCACTATAAATTCACTTAGCTTTTTCCAATTATTTGTGACCATAATTTTTGTGCACTGTCTTTCATGTATGAAGTGGAAAAACTCTTAATTTGCTGCAAAGTTTATTTTTATTTTGAAAGATTTTTCTGCACAAAATTGGAGAAAACAAAAGTTCAGGAGTAAAGGTTTAAAGCTGCGATTTTAAAATATGATTCCCAAGTATACATTTGTTTCCTCTTCAGTTTTTATACAATTAAATATAATTACATAAACACATAGGTACATGCATATATATGTAATAAGAAAAACTGTTACTTTCTGATTATTTGCACTGTAACTAAAAAATTGCAAGAAGGGCTGATGAGACAGTGCACATGTCGCCAAAAGTATTTATGTGAGAACTCATGATGTCACCAACGGGGCAATCCACATACATGTATAGCATCCCTCCGAGACAGCTTCCACTTCTACAGACAGTATTACTGCAAATTATGATCTCTGTTATGTGAATTCAGTGTTTTCACATATGTTGAACTGTGTACTGTAGTTTTGATCATTATGTTCAGTAAAATCTTGGACTTGGCTTTCTGCATGCATAGAGTATAATGTGGATCATGTAAAGGTGTCATATACCTCTTTTTATTTCCTTGTACAAAGTAAAAAGAAAGTATTGTAATCTCGAAAAATTTCAGGTACCATATTTCAACAAAAATATCTATTTTGACTGCTACCGAATGCAATTTAACGATGTTTTTGAATGTTATCCATATGTAAGGACACAATAAAAGA
>KK116997.1:207155-219286 GCA_000611955.2 Stegodyphus mimosarum
CTTATGTTGGCCCCCCTTCTCTAAGATATGCATTGCTGCTTCATGTTAAATTTTATTTGATTAATTTGATATCGCTAATGTCAAATTAGTAGAATTTACAGTATAAGTTGAATGTTGTCATATTTGAATGTGACAAGCAAAGAATGAAAAGAGATTTTTTTTTTTTTTTAAAAATTTGCTTTCCATTTGAGGCTGAGTGCCACATGGTCATAAGACAAATGAATACTGGAAATTTGATTTCAAGCAAACGGGCTGGCTGCATGAGTGATTTCCATGGTTTCGTGTAGCTTGTATAAGAGCCAGTTTCCATTAGAAAGTCCTCTGGAAAGACATCCTTCTTTTTAGGCAGATAGCCCTTGTGGGGTTTACCATATTTGAATAACCTAACCATTTGAGGCTGATCGTTATCTTTTTTTATTAAAATAAATATTACTTTGATTGAAATTTAACTATAGATCATTCTATATTGATTTTCAAATCTTTAAAAAAACATTATTGTCTAGGGGATTGTTTGTTACATGGTCATATCCTTGATATTAATTTTTATAAAATATTTTATTCCCTTTTTATTTGATAGAATGCAAAAAGCACTTGTTAATTTAACAGGGGCCACTTGATAACATTTTATTTTGGGGGTATTAAAGTTAATGTTTCTATCGAAAATTATTAATGTAGGTGTTTGTATTATAATAATAAACTTGGAATGAAGTTTTTTTAATCACATTTTGTTTCAGACATCAGTGTTGGAGAGAAGAACATACGTCAACATATATGTGATGTTACTAGGCAGGTTCTTGGTATGTTAGTATGAAAAACATTTTGGGTTTTCTTAAATAATATTTTTAAAAATTGTAATATTAATAAAAAATTTTAAATATTTGGGATTATAATATTGAAAAAATTAAATTTGCTGTATTTGTAATATAAGCTTTTGTTTCAAGAGTAGGTAGCCTAATCGTATCTTTATTACCTTAAGGAGTGATATATTTCCCAGCAGATTAATTATTTTTACTTTGAATAGTATGTGTGTAATTAATTGCAGCAAAATTCATATGTACATTAAATTTGCTGTGTAAAATTTTAAAGGTTTGAAATGCAAATTCCATTACATACATAGATCCAGTATCCATTATATTTTCTAGTCCTTCCTTTCGCAGATTTTTGTTCTAATCACTGCAGAATAGTTTGGCAAGAAGTTTGATTTTATAGTTCCCCCCTCCCAAAAAAAGAAATTCACAACCTTCTTTACCCCCCTCCCAAAACAAATAATCATTATGATGGAGGAATTTGCTGGTTTGTAACATGAAAAGAAATTGTAAGAAATGATGGTGACTGTATGATAGGTCAAGGAACATGATTTATTTAAGATACAGATAAGCAATTTTCTAACAGGACACTAACTTTTGCAATCTTCCAATAATTATAATGTTTTAACATTGCTATTTTATTTATGGTATTTCTGGAAGAAAGTTTCACTCCTCAAGTATGTCCAACAGTTTTATGCTGGAAAAGCTAGTTTTAAAACTTGTAACGAAGAAATATATAAATTTCTACTTTTATATAATTTATTATTGATATTAATATGTGTATAATCACCATCTTGAAGCTTCTAATATTAAAGATTTACTGCCTGAAAACATTTAAAATGCTTTGTAAGATCAGTTTTGTTTTATTATCAAATTCACAATTTACTTATATAAAAAGATTATGAGCAAAATAATAATTAGTATATCTGCTATCCTGCTGTGAAATTTGCCATATTTTACTATTGAAATCTTAAGAGAAATAGTGCTTAATTCTTTTGTGCTTTTGAATTTCTATTTTGCACATACTTAAATATGATTTATAATACTATTTAACTTTTGCAGGGCATATAACAGAATGTTGTGAAGATGATACTAAAGCTTTATTTTTAGTTATTAAAGTAAGTAATTCTTTTCTTTCTCTTCATGTTATATATAGTATACATGCATGAAAGGAGAAACATTTATCTCAGTTATGAAGTATCAAAGCTGTACAATATCATACATTTTGGTCATGTACTGACCTCCACTTTCTTTTTCAAAATTTCCAAGTTTTTTTAATCACAGGCGTTCCATGCTTGTTTTGATAATTTTTAAAAGAATTTTAAATGCAAAAATAAATCATAGTATTTTTCTGAATAATGTGTGAAAATTTTCTTGCTGTACAACATGCAGTAAACAATTATGCATAAACATTTATTGGCTGTCATTAAATTAAATATGTTGTACTCTTATAACAACACTGTTAATTTAATTGTCTGTTGTAACAGCATTCTAGTTTTCAAAGTAAGGATCATTCAGTAAATTTTTTTAAATTTATTTTTTCTTTATTCAAATAACTATTTTAAGAGATTTATTTCTTATGTTCTTATGTTTTAATTCTACCACAGTCAAAATGAAATGGTGACAAAAGTATGTTTTTTCTTTAAAAGTATTAAGTTGTTCATATATCTTCTCAGAGAAAATTTTTTGGTACGCCTTGTACAAAAAATGAGAGGGACAGTTATATATCTCGCTTTTTACTGGACCGGTTGTTGAAATTTAACGTATGTTTTCCATGTCTTTGGATATATATATTTGATTTATATATAGCATTGTTCTAATATAGGTATTTGACACAAAATCTGACTTCTTCTTAAATAACATATAATTTTTTTTATATTTCGATTCTATGATTCAAATTATGCCTAGATATTAAATTTTGTAATTTTTGGTGAGAAATTAAAAAATTTATCTCGGTGCATTTTTTTCAGTTTGCGCCAAGAATAATTCACTTGGCAAACTTCTGAATTTATAGCAACCTATTTTCCTTTCCTTTGTTTCTTTGTACACGATTGGAAAAAAGGTCATCGTTCATACTTTAAAATAATTTTAACAAGGTGCATAAACCACATTTGTTGTTGTTATCGCTTATAACAAATATGCCAAATTTCAAAATGTGCCAATATGTAAATTCATGTATATCTTAGGAAAGTTTGAATAAAAAACTCTTAATTTTTTGCAGGTATGCTTAGAAATACATCTATTTTAAGATTATGGTAAAAATTTTATAGGTTATAATTCAAAATTTTTTCAAAAAATTTATAAATATTCAAAAATACAAATTTGAAAATAAATTATAAAAATTGGATAAATTTTATTTGGAATGAACCTAAATTTTGAATTGTGGAAGAAAGAATTAAGTTTAACAAAAAAAAAGATATATTAATAAATATGTACCAAATTCAATTAAAATGGAAGAGTTAAAATTTTGAGAGCTAATTTTTTAAAAACTGCTCTTGTGATTTTTGCAAAATTTGGCAGTTTGGCATAATTTGAATCATAGAATCGAAATATGGAAAAAAATTGGTATGTTATTTCAGAAAAAGTCTGATTTTGTATCAAAATACCTGTGTTAGAACAATGCTGTATATAAATCTAATATATATTCTAAATCAGGCTTTCAAGACAAGGAAAACGCAAGTTGAATTTCGACAATCGGTCTATTAGAACAGAAGGTATAGAACTGTCCCCCCTTTTTTTTGTGCAAGGTGTAAGTGGAATTTCTTTCTTCTATATCTGAAGAATGATATTCATGACACATGCTAGTGTTGTTTATGCAGTTGCTTAAATTTCTCTATGAATATTCTCCTTAACTGCTGGAATATGTAATTTGTGGTGAGATATATCATTCTTTAAAAAAAGAAATGGTGCTTTCAAATCTGCAAATATGGAGGATAATAAATATTTGCATTTTGTAACTGTCTTCTTGTGGATGTTTCTGCTTGTTGGACATTCTTTCGTATATGTTCATTTATTTTCTGTATTCGGGCTATGGTCTCCTGAGTCATGGGAAATCAGTTACTGCATCCTTCTGGAACATCCAAACAGATGTCAAATCATTGATTCTGATACTACATTTCTGATACTGAAGTGGCAACAATATATCAAGTTAATCAAAATCTGGTTTTGGGAATTGAGGTAATCAGCTTTTGTTCATTGTGCAGTTATGGATTTTTCCATCTTTAATTCCTGGATTTTTAGTTTATGTGATGTGGTTTGAAACATTGAGAAGAATGGTGGTTACAAAATGTTTTACATATTTATGAGGTTACTACAAAAATTGCTGCACTAATGGTATGGTGGTAGGGAAACAGGCTGCCGTAGCTGTAAGTTCCGATCCCAGAGAAGCCATGATTGTTTGTAAGTGCATAGTAGAATGGGTCAGACCAAAAGTCCTTTCAAGGGATTAATAGAAGGCATGGATGTTTGTAAGTGTATAATGTTTTTGTGGCATGGGACACTAGAAATGCTATCAAGCCAAAAGTGCTGTTGGGAGGTTAGAGGAAGGCATGGATGTTTGTAAGATTATAGTGTTTTTGTGGGATGGAACACTTGAAATACTGTTAAGCCAAAAGTTATCTCAAAATCAGGATGGAAGGCATGAATGTTTTAAAATCTATTTAGTACTGTACTGCACACCAAAAGAAACATTTCTGGAAATTTTCGTTTTCGTTATATCCGATTGGTTGACTTATATGAAAACATATTTGGGGGAAAGTCTATGCAGAACAGTGCTGCAAATAAAACATTTTTGCCTCATTTGCAAAATATCCTGCATACACAGCCAAGACTTTTACCTAGGAACGTTCCAGTGGTAGAACAAGGTGAAACTAAGTTGGTAGAAGACATTGATGTTTGTAAGTATGTATTATTTTTGTAGCATATGACACTTGCAATACTTTTGAGCCAGAAGTCCTGTCAAGTGTTGATGGAAAGGTAAGATGTGTGGGAGACTTTCAGATCTGTCTCTCGACGGATTCTCCTTCAGTATTGCCACAGAAGTGAATGAAAAGATCTAAGCCAATAAAAGGCATAACCCTGTGTTCTTGGTCGGAATAAACTAAGCATCCATTGCAGGTCTGCTGTTACTATGAGACTAATGAGATGAGTCGCAACACAACAAAAACTGATGTTGACATAATTTCCAAGAACAATATCTGGTGTTCGAGTCTCTCATAAATGTGAGCTCATTCTGTATTTTGAGAACTTTTTTTTTCCTATCAGTTGCTCTGAGTTTGTAAACTACTAGAAAAATTTTGTCAGTGGTATATTTCATGGCAGATTTTTTCATAAGTAATATTTTCAGAGGCAAAATTGTTTTGTTGTAGAATTTTATCTCAATCTTACGAATCTCTATATTGAAATATGTTTAACGGAAATGTTTTAAGTATCTGTTTACATTTCATTTCTGTTTCTAGTTGTTTAATACCCTGATGTTCAACTGGGGGATAGAAAAAGATGAACTTGACACCAGGAGGAAAGCTTTTCGAGTTGTTAAAAATGCTCTTGAAAATAAAGTAAGAACCTTTTACCTTAAAAAAAGGTTTCCTTTGCAGATTCTTCAGTATTAATGTACAGTATTTTTGGGAGAGGTACCCTAAATATTATTTTAAACTGTTTATATGTGTCTGTTTGTTATATATGTATGTTTATATATAGGTAAGTGCTTGTATCTTTAAACTTTTTGATGGCAGGAAATGAATGTACGGAAGTAGTTATTTTTGATGTAGTGATAAAAATTTTAAATATGGTGAGCTACGTGTACTATCTCGGTGATTCTCAGTCACTGGGGGATTCCAGGAGATAAATTTTCTTAAGGGGGAATTTTTAGACCTTAGTGTTAAGTTTTTGTGAAAAAGTTAATTATAAGATCAACTAAGGCATAAATGAAATCATGAGAATCCAAAATGGTTGAAAACAAAATTTAGGTATTGTAAGTGCAGTGAAATTAATAAAAATGTTTTAGTTGTGTCTGTTATCTTTAAATATCATAATATAATCTATACATTGATAAACATATCGATAATATTTATTAATTATAATAAACCTTAAATTTATACTGACTTTTATAGCATATTAAAGAACAGTTTTTCAGTTTTGTTTGTTATTTGAAATGCAACACTTAAATAAATTTTTAAGAAAGAAAATGAGGATGGGAAAATCATATTCTCGTGTCAGGTGAAGAGGGAAACTAAGCAATAAATGTTGTGTACTGTCTATTATGTAATATGAAATGTTTATTTTTTCATTTAAAAATACGTTCTGCTGTACAGTGGGTACCACTTAATGTGAGCACAGTTAATGCTATTATTCAGGTATTCTTATTGAATTGCTTAAGTACTACTCATTTGTATATGAAAACATGGAAAATATGTGATCGATCATTCAGTTAATTTGATCAAAATATTATAAATTTTTTAACTGAAGTCAAGTCACCAAATAAAAGATATCTAATAATAAATTTCATAGATTATAAAAATTACGAAGTATCAGAAAAATGGCACCGAGTAAGGGATTAACTTACCAGACAGTTTGATTTCAGTCAACCATTTTACAATAAGACAAAAAATAAATAAGCCTGAAAGCTTTCAGATTTTATATTACACCCAAAGGGCTGTTTTTTAAAGTTTTGTGTGTTCCCTTTATTTATTAAATATGATGTTCTTCGCACTAATTTTTTTCCCCCTGTACAGTGTTGCCATTGCTCGCTTTGAAATCATTGAGTTTGTTAATGGAAAATTCGTTAAAATTTTACGAAATATGAATAGGTAATAAAACAAATTTCAAATTTGAGCTTCCAGATGGAGGAATGCGTTATTCAAAATTCTGTATCTCTAGGTATTGTTGTTTTTTTACAGTGCAAGAAACAATACATTTGTGCAGATTCTTCATTATTTAATTTCTTTAAATACACTGCAGGATTCTAATATTTGGTGGCAACAAGTCAACCAATGCAAAATGCCAGAACAAAATTAATAGGGCTAATGCCGTTTGAGCTAAAAACTCTGACGTCGGTTTTTAGCTCTATCAATTTAGATGGTGATCAGGTATTGGTCCCTCATCTTCAGAGGCAAAAGAAAAAAAAAAATCTCATGAAAGAATCTACACCAAAATAAAGTTACTTTTCTGCCTAATTTTACAAGTTACATTCTGTCTTCCAGTCAAGGATGCCTTCAGAGTATTAAGATCAGTGGTACAGCATCATTTAAATAATATCTAGAATCATTATGAACAGTTCACAAATGAACATTATGAGCAGTTCATAAACTTTTTTCCTAATTAAAATGCTATAAAAGTACCTATTTATATGCTT
The DNA here is from genome assembly GCA_000611955.2 of Stegodyphus mimosarum. Lineage (NCBI taxonomy): Eukaryota > Metazoa > Arthropoda > Arachnida > Araneae > Eresidae > Stegodyphus > Stegodyphus mimosarum. The sequence goes on from KK116997.1 coordinate 214,314, forward strand.
CTAGTTATATTTTTGTCAAATTAGTTAAAATCCATTGCTGTTCTGTAAGATATTTTTCATATCATTTAATTTTATCAGCATAGCCATTACCACCAAATGTAATCACATTAAATGACATTGTGTTATTTTCATGTGTTCTTATCTGAACATCGGACCAGTTAGAATATACGAGGGTTGGAACTTTAATAGTGGCAACTATTTATTTACAAGGAATACAAAAATGATTCATGTCACCATGTTTTACAGTCCTTCAATATAGTCGCCAGCCTTGTGTACAACCCGTTTCCAACGATGTGGAAGTCGCAGAATACTTGTAGCAGCGCCTGTTTTGTTGATAGTTTGAATGGACCGGTCTACTGCCGCAAGAATCTCAGGAACAGTTTGGAAGCGAGTGCCACAAAGTGGTTCCTTCATCTTAGGAATTAAGTCATAATCACAAGGGCTTAGATCTGGGGAGTATGTTGGATGGTAAAGCACTTCCCCATCGCTTGAACAAATCAGTCACAGCTTGCGCTGCATGCGGCCGAGCATTGTCATGCAAAATGAGAAGAGCGTTCTGCAGAAAGAGTCGCCGTTTTTTTCTCATAGCTGGTCGGAGATTGTGCTCCAAAAATGAGCAGTAATACTGCGCAGTGACAGTCTACTGTGGGGGAACGGTATGCGTTAGGATGACACCATCACAGTCGTACACAAGAATTACTAACTTTCACATTGCTGGGGTTCTGACGAAATTTCGAACGTTGTGGTGACCTGTGACGATGCCATTCGTTTGATTGGCGTTTCAGTTCTGGCTGGTACGTTAGGGCCCAAGTCTCATCCAGCATAATGATATGGCATAAAAAAGCATCTCCTTCACGCTCATAGCGCTCCTGTGGGTTCCGGCAGCATCGTATCGTAGCCATTTCTTCATTTCCGTCAATTGATGTGGAACCCATCGTGAAGCAATTTTTCTCATAGACAGGGGTTCCTACAGAATGTACAGCACAGTCGTATGCGCTAATCCTGTTTGTCCGGCCAGCTGATGAATCGTTTGGCGGCGATCACTGTCCATTAGTGTGGCTAATGGCAGTGGAGATATTGGCAAAGAAAACTATAAGACCAATCTAAATTAAAATCCATGCTTTATTTCTACAACTTAAATAAAATAAGCTAATATTGTAGCTTTTAATACCATTAAAAGGAAAGACAACTATCATAATGCTGACTCAGCACTCAATAACGCTCCATTTCACCCATTCCTCGGCATACATATATATAGTTCGGCCAACCCGCCGATCTAGACGTCATCAGCCAATCAGCAGCAACCACGTTAGCTTGCCGCCGATTGACTTCTGATCCAATTTGCATGAGGAAAACTAGGCAACAGCTTGCACGTCTGCATCGCTGACACTCGGACGACCTGGCCGCAACATGTCTGCCACATTTTGGCGTCCTTCATTGAATGCTTTCATACGTAGACAAGACGAGTCTTTTTGCTGAGAGGTAAGGTAGGTATGTAGTTCACGTGTGGTATACGCGATATTCTTTGGTTGTGTTGCGTAGCGTTTTTTCAGCTGTGTTGCCACTATTAAAGTTCCAACCCTCGTAAGTGAGTGATGACTCGTTATTTTGTGTTTAAAGAACTAAAAATTTAAATCTGTTGAAAAGAATGGGAACATAAAATAAAATTATAATAGTATTTAAGTGGATTTATTTTGAACTATGTTTTTTTTTTTTTTTTGCCTGACTTATTAGCAATGTATGACTTAGCAATTGGAATATTTATTCTGTTTGTAAGACAGTTGCATGTAGTTCTAAATTTTGGAACATTAAAAAGATTTTATTGATTAATGTAAATGTTTCGTTCCTTAGTTATTTGGAGAAAAGAAACATATTCGCTCACTGTTAATTGATAGAACTCATTTACAACATGAGGTAAGTTTTTCATGATTATCATTTTAATAAATCTTTTAAATGTGTTTCTCTGAATTAAATGTAATTGCAACCTCGTGTTTAATTTTTCAGCTACGAATCACCGAAAGGTACAAAATGTACTTTACTGAAACTCATAAGATGATAATGAAAGACTTGCTACAACTTTCCACCAGCCATTACAGCGAAGTGTGTTTTGATTTTTTTCCTAACTCTGAAAAAAAATTAAGTAGTAAATATATGTGATTTAATTAATTTATAATCTAAAAGTGTATGCATTATAATATTTTTATTCATATCATTTATATAACATTCTGCATTGATATATATATATATATATATATATATTGAAAAAATACAGAAGGTTCCCAATTAACCATAATACTAGTACTGTGTCGTGGTTAACTTGACCCCTTAAACTACAGCCTGTAATATATTGGTTGGGCCAAATGTAAATTTTACAGGCATGGTCCCTGGTATAATGATCGAGCGTAATGTAAATATCACTGACATGGTCTGTGGTACAGTAATCGAGCCAAATGTAAATATCACGCCATTTCCCGTGGTACAGTGGTTGCAGTTTGTAATTTGCCCCACTGCAAACAGCACAGACTAGGCTCATGATAGATTGTTATTATTTCTTTGTATTATAATCAGTTAGATGTTATTCTTGATCATGTTCACAATTTGAAATATATTTTCTTAAATATTAATTACTATCCCTACAAGATGTTTTCGTGTATGACTACACAGGATCCAGTTGGTACTTTGAAAGCAAATTGTGTTACCGAGTACAACAAAGAAATGATTGGAATTGATTGACAAGAACAAATACTAGGAAGCTTTCCAATCATGAGAAAATATATGAAAGGATAAAAAAAAAATGTTTATCTGTTTGATATTGGTCTTTTCAATTCATACATTTTATTTAACAAAATAAAATAATGCGGGAAAACAAAGTTACATTGGTCATAGGATCGAGATACCTGAATCATTACTGAAGAATATGTGTAAAGGACAATCACAATTATTGTATGGAGATGTACCAGAGAGACTGTACATGAAACATATTGACCCAACAGCATTAAAATTAAGGCCATCAAGACCTTGTGAAGTTTTCACGAAAAATAAGAAACATAGTGAAACAGAATGGGAGTGCTAGAGGTGCGAAGTTCCATTACATATACCAGTATAGTTTGAATGGTGTCAGACCATTGAAGATTATTAATTTTTCGTTATTGTTTTTTTTTTTTTTTTTTTTTTTTAATTCTGAACACATCCAATACCCCCGGGATGTTTTTTTTTTTTTCTTTTATAAATGCTGATTAAGTTATTCAGGAGTTGCGGATAAACGTTATTGATTTCTGTTATATTTTAGTGATTGATAATAAATCTTTGTGGTATACCCACCACAATTATTCCATCAGGTTCTAATTACTTATCAAATATTCCACAAAATTAAACCAGTTGTATCTTAGACATGTATTTACATCCATAAGATGTGCACGTTTGGTGCAACTTGGGACTGATTTGCCAAACTGCGGAAAGGCTGCGTGATCTGGTTTACATTTTAGACCCAGCCTGAAAAATTTATCTGAGAGAAGTTAAAGAAACATGGGAAAAGGGAAAAACCCAAATTATAATTAACAGAAACATACTATTAAAAGTTTGCTTCCATTTTAAAATAGTTTGATCTGGAGAAGTTTGATTGATTATGTAAGTTAATTCTTACAGAATTCTCTAGTTTGTTCGTTTTTGTAATTCTGGATGATCCATGGGCAAAGAACAATTAATCATATCACTATGATTGGTATAGTGGTTAGCACTGCTAGCTGTCATATGGTTGGACCTGGGTTAGATCCTAGAAAAGGCTGGAATGTTATTAAGTATATAGCACCTTTATGACATAGGTCACACAGGAAGCAGAAAGTTTTTGGTCTTAAGAAAAGAGGATAGGAGACTCTTGGATTCATTCCCCCGGAGACCTCTTTCAAAATTGGGTTGAAACTAGGCAAAGTTGGACTGTTATCTACAAAATATGCAAGGCCTGTGCCACTGACAAACACATTCCTGTGCTCCTCCTCGTGACAAAATTTATAGACTTGATCTGATGGTACTGTCAGACAAGTGAGATAAGTCACAGCAACAACAATGCAGCATTTAAACACATGCTATGTAGTTGCTAGTTCTATAACTCAGAAGTGTTGAAAACAAGAGGCTGAATTTTAAAGGCTAGGCATCTGTAAGTAAATAACAAAATCGTAAATGACATCTATTGAGAATTTTGGAAAACAACTGCAGAACCTTTCGTAATGAATTTTCAAAATTTAATATGTGTGTGAATTTTGTAAATTTAATGGAAGCTGCAGACTTTCATGAATTTAATTTTAATTAGTGTATTATCATCGAGATTCATTAAATTAATATGTGTTAAAGAATCCTGTAGTATTCGTTAAGGGAAATGTGTTCCTTGTTTCTGATTCATATTTTCTTTTTTTAGGTACGCAGTCGTGCTCAAACTGCTTTGCAAAATTGTTTGACTTGTTTTCATTCTTCTTGTAGTGTAATTTTCTCTGATGTTTTAGAGTTGCTACAGAAAGACCCAACAGTCTGTCATGAAGAGTTTAAGGTTAAATTTTTTTTTTTAATTTTGAAATGTATATAAATCCTGTGTGTTATTTCTTTAATTTCTTGAGGGATATTGATGATCTTATGTGTTTATTTTCTTTATTCTGTGTTTAAGGATGCCTTTCATATTATTCTTCCCGTTTGCCTTAAACTTCACATGGGAAAATGTTTCCCCTCAAAAAATAGAATTTAAATTCTAAATTTCTCTTAAACTTAAGTTATGTCATTCAAATTAATTGACAATATCTAGTAGAGATGGGAAAATATTAATGAACATTAAATGTAGACTTTTTTTCGTAAAAAGAGGAATAACCAAAAAAAATTCATATTACTCAAAGGCATTATTGCTATCAACCCATTTATTTGTAGTTTTTTCAGTGTTGGAATTATTTTTCTTTCTGTAGTGCTGTAAAAAAAAAAAAAAAAAAAAAAAA
>KK116997.1:219300-233120 GCA_000611955.2 Stegodyphus mimosarum
AGAAAGTGGGGGGGGGGATTAACGTAATCTGAAAATAGCAAATAGCGTACAGTCTATCATCTTGTAGAGTTTCAAGAAGTTACATAAATGTACATATCGTCTTGAAGCATAGAAATATAAGTATTGAAATAAGATTAAAAAGAAATTTGAAACATAACTGATATGCTAATGACACTTTCACGCCTGAAATAGTTTTAAGCTGAGGAGCTATAATATGCATGTTAGTTACAAATTTATTTTCTAGACATTTAAAAAATCAAATCAAATTTTATTTCAACTCACCAAAATAATAAAACAAATGGTATGGGAAACATTTATTCGCATTTGGTATTTGATTTGATATGATATTTGATTACCATTTAATGCCTTGTGAAAACTTAATGCGCACTTATGAATAAATATATTTTTTCGAGACATAGTTGTGCATTTATTCCAGTGGAGCACTTGTGCATCATTCTTGCAATAGATATATTCCTCTCAAGTGACAACCCTTTTTTGTCAGAGCATCATATCTGCTCATTGCATGTCTTGAAAAAATTTTCATATGATATATTTAATTATTTCACTTTTGGCAAAATAACATATGAAAAGCAGGTAATTAAATGTTAATGGAATAATCAAATAAAATTTTGGGTAAGCAAGCTTTCTGGAACTAATTCTAGAAAAATATACTGAATTTAATAAATTGCTGAAATTATGTACTAAATTATTAATTGTGCAATTGTTTTTAAGTGCAGAAGTAGCTGATTTTACTCATATTTACTTAGTTGCTTTTTTGTTAACTTTTTTTACTTATTTTTTGTTTTATTTAATGTTTAGTTTTCTCTTTTAGGGTGTGTTATATGTAATCCTTGGACAGAAACAGAATTCTCTTTTGACTGTTTGTAATTGGGAAAGACTCAGTCAGTTATGGCCAGCAATTGTTGCTTCAAAACACTCAGAGAAACCATCTATCATCAAACTTCTTGATTCTATTTCTGCCAGTATACAAAAATACCTCCTGACTGCACAAATAAAACTTGAAGTATGTAGATTTGGATTGTTTTAAATTTGTAATATAAAAATGTGTGCATGAACTTTATAAATTGCACTAGATGTTCAATGAAATTTGCTGTGGAACAATTTAATTTTAAAAAATTGTTTTCTGTTGCTTTAAACTGCCACACAACATAGACTGCTTTAAGCTTTTTTGTGTCTGCTGTTGTAAAAATATTAGTGTTACCTTCATTTTATCTTCTACTGGTTGTCTTTGCAAAATAGTGTTTAATATGAAAAGTATGTGGGAATTCAGAAAAGAGCATACTGAAGTTAGCATTTCATTTTCAGTGTTAATGGAAATGGAGGACATTATTGTTGGCATCCATACTTCATTCCAAAGAGGTTATTATAGTAGCTGTTATTCTGATTAAAAATAAATTTTTTACAATGTGTTTTTCATGATTGACTGCTGGATAGCAGTTCTGGTTTTTTGTTCTTATGAATGAAAATGACTTTTCTGGAAATGAAATCATTGGCTAGTAATGTTATCTAGAGTATAAAATTGTTTATTGGTTTTTAAAAAATTACGAAATTCTAACTTATTATTATATCCCTTGAAGGCTGAGACAAAACCTCTTATGGAAGCTTTCCTTCCATTCTGATTCCCCCCCGCCAGTATGACAGATATCACTGCTGTTACGTAAAATATTTCGTGAAATGATCAAATAATTTAATACTTTTTCATTGAAAATTATTTTTATTTATTTTTTTAAACTCTGATTTCTTATGTGTGTCGTTTCCATGTTTCACTGTTCATTATTATTTCATAAAATATAAGTTCATACGCTTAAACCAGATTCTCCGTTTTTTTCTTGGAAGTTAGTTGACCTCTTCTCCCTTTTTGATAGAAATTAGAGAGATGTAAACTTAAAAATTTCTGTGCTAGTTCTATAAAACATAGGAAAAAAAATATGTAAAACTGCATATTTTAAATACTATAGAACAATGGTTCCTAAATATTTTGGCTCAGGGAGCCCTTTTTGGAATCAACTTCGTTATGGTGAAGCCCCTTAAGGCCTTCTGTATATCTTACAAGTTAACAATGTTAGGAGGAGGAAGAGGAGATCAAATAGTAAAGGAATGTAAAGACACGTATAAACAACAGCATAATATACATGCAATGAAATTATTTTAAAATTTTTGAAATTTACAATAATATCTTGGCTTATTAACCAATATCTATAGTTTTGTCAAATGCTATAGAACATAGTTTCTCTCTCTCTCTCTCTCTCCCTCTTTTTTTTTTTTTTTTTTTTTTTTTTTTTTCAAAACAAAAATATTGTTCATTACCCAAAACAAGATTGAGACTTTTTTCATGCTTATCACTGCCTTTGAGTTTGTTCAGCATACCTCTCCTCTTCCGTAATGATATGTTAGGTGCTTTATGAATATAGTCTGTAGAAACAGTAAATGAAAGTGCTTAAACATTTTCAGGTGTTTATATTGCATTTGCTCTTCATCAAATTGTTAACTAAAATCTTTCATGCAATTTGTAAACAGAAAGTAATGATTAAACATCTGAAAGCATTTATAGACCTGTCAAACCATGTGCAGATCCCTATTGCAGCAGGCATAGTGGTATATGTTTGGAGAACATGGTTACTTCCATGCAGTGGATATCAGATTTGTGGTAATGTTTTTAAAATATTAGACTGATACTGTATAACTTTGTTCCCTTGGAATAAAAAAAATGAACTTGTATGTAACTTAGACCAACATATATAGAGGATTGATTCACCAATGTAATACAACATAATTTTTGTTAAGATGCAGGACTTTAATTTTTGTATAATCAAATGACTGTTTAAATTTTTGCTTCAAAAATGCTTACAGAAGGCAAGCAGTTTTTCCAAACATGTTTTTATTGCCATCTTGTTTTCCATTGCCCCTAATTCTCCTTGGTGCTCACTTGTGGGCAATAGTGCTCATGTTACAAGCTGTACTGTAGGAGAACTGGGAGGCCCTCATGAAAATGGAAACTTGGAACAAGTGTCCTGTCTACCCATGTGCAAATCAGGCCTTCGTTATTTTAATCATATTCACAAGATATATAAATTCTGTTGTACCTGAGGTTGTGATCGATTCATTTCTTCTACAAATGATCAGAAATACTGTTAGTCAGCAACAAACTCACAGTTTTGTGATGTGGCTTCATTATCTAATATCACACAATTTAGCATATTATTTCTTTTCATAGTGTTTGGATCTCACCTGTGTAATGAATATCTGCTAACATCTTCTTTAAAAGTTCTGTACAGTCTAAGATATGAATTGCAGTAAACTATTACCACACACTAATCTTTCTTGTTGGGTATAGCTATTTTGATGTGGGATAGTGTTCACTTTTATAATGGATAAAAATCCCAAGAAATATGTTGTGATAGTTATTTTAAATTCACTAATGTATTATTTGTAACCCACTTTTACTTTTTTATAAAAGAAAGCTGTATTTTGCTTGGAGAAAATTATAAATAGGAAATTATGTTGTAAATTGTGATAAAAATAAAATAATTATTTCTTATAGATACCTAGTATTTGCATTGAACTAGTCAAGTGTTTTTGGAATAGTACTGTACCTTATCCAACTGCCCCATACCTTTCAGAAGAAGAAATTCGTCAAGCATCTGTAGAATTAGCCATACGGGGTGAAAAGAATGAATGGTATGTTGATATTAAAACTTTCCTTAAAAACACGGGTATAATGTTTTGCAGTGTGCATATAACTGCATGTTTTAAAAAAGATGCATATATCTTAATTATTTGGAATGCTGTGTAACATATGAATGGTCTATGTATGGTTTAATTTCCCAAATCAGTAACCTCAGTTAAAAGATAAATCAATAAAAAAAAATGCAGTCTGAGTACCACTTCTTTTCTGTGTAGAAATGTCCCATAATTTTAATTTATTTTATTATTGGATATTTAATTTTAAAAAGCAAAATTTATCAGAATTATTTTATGTATAATTTAGAAATATTTTCATTAAATTCATTGTCTTGTGAAATTATTTAACTAACCATGTGCTCTTCATCCCCTTCCTTTTTTTTGGAGGGGGGGGAAGTCTTATTTTTGTGTGTTCAGTTGGATTCACATAAATGGAGAAAAAGATTTATTGAAAAAGCAAATCATATTACACTATGTTTTTAATGCAGTGTTATAATCTGGAAGTTTTTAATTATCTTGACGAAATGACTATAATAATATATTCTTCCTGTAGAAATAGCAAATTTAGAACTTGGGGGCATTTTTGCATTTGAACAGTTCAAGTTATGCATGCAATATTTATGGCGACATGTATATGCCCAACTATAAAAATATATAATAATTTGGAGTCTAAAATAAAATTAAAGAAAAAAAGTATGAAGTTTGATGTATTATTGAATGCTTTTCTGATGAACGAAATCAAAGAGAATGATTCAAAATGCATGTGTCAAGACATTTTGCAAACAAGAAAAAGGGGAAATGCAAATGTGGTATAAAGTTATATGCTTAAAAAATTTGCTATATGAATGTAAAAAAAAAGTCTGGTTGGTAAATAATTAAAAAAAGAAAAATCTGTTATAGTAAGCAGATGCCCTCCTGTCAATTCCATGTTTTAAATAGCAGCAAAATTTAAATAGGAAATAATGACTCTTAATCATTTGTAAACAAAATCTAATTTATTATTCCAATAAGAATGATAACGGAAAGATCTGTAATAGGAAGTTTTGGATTATATTTTGTTGGGTATAATTGGCCATGTGTAAAAATTGGTGTTTCTAATTTTATACCAATACAAAATCAAATGTCTGCTCATTTTTTTATTGAGCAAGTGAATAGCATCTACTTAATTTAGTTGCTTCTTAAGTAAAGAAAAACATAGTTATGAGGGAAGTCTCAGATAAGCGGCACTTTGCATAATTTTTTCCGTCATCTTGAATTGCGAAAAATCGCCAAATCCCCGGGGGGGGGGGGGGTTTTTTTATGATGCCAAGGGGGAAATGGAATCTAAAGGTTCTTTCCAAAAATTCCTTCTTCAGCCCAATATCAGGGGAAAAGTGAAAATCGAGTAAAGTATTTATGATATACTTTAAATAAACTCTTTGAAACAAATGCCGTAATTTAATTTTCTATGTAATTTTTATGAGATTAATAAATCTAAATTCATATTGATCTACACATGAATTCCTTTCATATTTAGACATCAATAAAAAGTGCTTGTTAAGCTGCAAAATTGTGTTAGCTTAAGCGCACACAAAGTGGAAAGATTTATATAAGCAACAGTATATTATATTGATCACTGCAAAAACATCATAACAGTTTTCGGATTATCTGTCTTCAGCTACTAATTCTGGTAGTCCAGTGTTACCCAAAATCTAATTGGCTGTTTATATGAATGCAAAATGCTTAAATTAAGAAAAAAGAAATTTTTGGAAGTTGCAAAAGTTATTGTGGATGAAAAAGCATTCACACACAGACAAGCAGACATCATTGTAAAAATGTGTTGGACCCTAATTTGTGCTTATTAGTTCTTGAATTTTTGGACCAAAAATATAATAGATACTAATACATTCTTTTAAGTGCATATATAAAATACCTTCCAAAAATTTTTATTTTGAAATTGTTATTTATGATTAATCAGATGTGTAGTGTTTTATCTCTTAAATAAATCCATCTTTTGTTTATTTTTCTTTTCCAAAATACAAAATTGTTTCTTATGTTATCTGTTTATCATTTCAAGTCTGTCCACCAAACCATCTGCAATTGAACTACTACTTCTTAAAGTAAAATATATTTAATTATATTTACATACTGTTTTGATTTATAATTTTCTTTTTTATTTCCAGCAATTATTTCAAACTGATCCATAATTTAACAGATCTTTTGAAAAATGGCAATTTGTAAGTATTATATCATTTTTTTTTTATAATGTAAAGAAAGGTTTACTGTAATTTTATTACTACTGACACTTTCTGTAATCATTATCTTAATGTTTAGGCACTGGAGGCATTACCATTTGGCTTTATCGATGCTAGCCATTTTAGTTAGGCATGATGTTCGTTTCCCTAAGGAAGGAGTTGAATTGTTTGTAGCTCATCTTATTCATGACACTCTTGCAGTTAGAAAGGTGATGAATTAGTTTAATAACATATGTTTTAAGATCATACTCTATCCATTCTCTATATGACAACATTTGAAATTATTTTAAGCATAACATTATGCATATGAAATCTTTTGTTGTGTAGCCATTATGCATGTAGTGTAAATGCTTAATTAGTTTACAAAAAATTGAATTTTTAATTTAGTTTGTTGTGTTTATTAACTTAACCTGGTATAAAGTCATGATTCCAAGTTAAATATGTTTACTTTTATGTAACTTGCATAGATATTATATTAGTTAGCAAAATTATCTGTCAGACATCTGGACTCATATTGGGATCTCTGTTAAAGCATGATATTGAATTATATTGTGCTGCTGTGAAATGTAGAAATTTAAAATCTGTTGATAAGGGTATTTTCTAGAGAGACTGGTGGTGCTAGGAGAACATATGAGACCCTAAGATCCTGTCCTCTGGTTATTCTCATTTAAAGTCAGACAGGAAAACCAGGCATAAAATCATTCTGTCATCATTGATGCTCAAGGCCTTTGACAAACCACAGCCGCAACCATTAATCCTGTTTCTGATTATTCATGAAGCTTTTTATAACCCAAATGTGGAGAATAGCGACAACTGAGATATATAAATGAGTGGCTGTGTGTTGGAAATTTGGACACGGCAGTTTTGTTTTTTATGTATTGTGTTTCCAATGTTCTAGAAATCGAATTCTAGTTCAATTCCTAGAATTTATATTCAACACTATTGGCCAGAGACAGGACTTGACATGTTTATGCAGCTGTCCCATGCAATATCATTTCATGTTTCAGTTGTTTGACTGATATAGAAATCTTTTCATAGCTCTTGTTTTTGCAACCATGGAAGATGCAAAGAGCAATTTTTTAAAATTTATTTTGGGGGAGAAGAGTGTGAAAACTTAAGAATTTGTTCAATATCGGGGAAAAGTATTCTGTTTCCAACATTTGAAAACATCGATAGAGATATTCATCCAGAGTTTAAACATACGATAAATAGATGATTGAGAAGATATTGAAAAAGTTACTTGAGGATGGTTTAAAAAAATAATACGCTTTCTTTGTGGTAAGTGTATTCAGTTAGGTCAGGATTGTTGTGATGAAAAAGTACATTGTAATATTGATAAAATAAAACAAAACCTTGATTCCTAGAATTTTAAAAACATTGCTCGTATTTATGTTTAAATCATTTCAGTGGTCGTAGACATGCATCATTTATTTTTTGCAACCACTTTCTGTTTATTGAGTAGAGCTATTTTTCTGTTAATAAAAATAGGAAATTTGATATTTATTTTTATAAGAGCTAATAATTTATGAAACTATCCAGCCATAAATTTCAATTTGATATTGAGAATTGGCGGAGAGGGAAATTGAGTTTCCATAGAGTTGGGTAATTATTTTCAGACCTTCCAATTGGGAACTTGCTGGAACATAACCATATATACTAATTTCATAAAGCATTCTTTTACTGTCACAGCAGTGTGGATTTTCCAAATTTTTTATTATAATAGCTATTGAAATAAAAGCATTCATTTTATCCAAGTAGAATAAAAGCTTAGTTATTGAGAGATGTTAAATGTTGGAGAATTCTGGGTAGTTGGGCACAGAAATAATGCAGTTCATCATAAATGCCAAATGAATGGAAGAAATTATCTCTGGTCTAAAATTATAAAAACAGTCATCATATTTATCAGCTTGAGTATCAGAAGCCAATATTTAACTTAAGTTTTTTTTTTTTTTAATGCATTTCAGGCATAAAAGCTGACTTACTTCCATGGGCCTTTAAAACATTAAAAGTAAAACATTTTATTTAGTTTTAAAATCCTGTCGACCACGAAAGTTGGTGGATGTGTGGCCAAACTTGCATCAATCATTTAATAATCAAGAAATGCAAGTTATGAATATAGCATATGAAAAACTTTAATTGCTTCTCACAATTTTTCATGTTACATTGTGATTATGCATCTGTTTTCAAACAAAGTCACATATCAAGCTCATTAATGCATGCATTTATTGATGCCAGGAACCTGTGATTTTATAAATAGTCCAAAATTTTAATCAATTTTTTTCAAAATATGAGAGAAAACAAATTAATAGCAGTTCATTTATATCCTTCTTCATGAAAGGGGTAAACCAGTGTTATTGAGCTTATATAAAAATTACAAGCTATATAAAATTAAAATTACAGGCTATATAAAAGGCTGAGGTTATATAAAAAATATTTACTAAAATTTTTATGTATTATCAGCTAAAATTTCTTGAATACTTAATTTTTGTATTATGTTATTGCAAATTGCATTCTGTAAAAGAATTTATGAAGAACAATTTCAGGCTTTAATTGGATTCCTTTCAAGATTTCATCATAACATGGGGCCCACCAGCGCTTAAGCAGTAAAGTCGCTGAACACTGGTATTTTGGTCCGAGGTTCAAATCCTGCAAACAGGCAGGCTGCATGGGCGTTTTCATGTTTTTCCCTTTGTGTAACATGTATACAAGTCAGTTTCCCTTAGAAAGTCCTCCACAAAGGCATCCCTCCCCTTAGGCAGATAGCGTCAAGGCTTTGCCGTAATCATATAAACCAAGCCAAACCAATCATCATAACATGTCATTCATTGTTGTGATATTTCATCAAATACTGTCTAATATTAGTATAGATTACTTTATGTATTGTTAGTTTTTTATATTTCCTGTGTTAATAATTTAATAAAGTGCAGTGCTTTTTGAATGTCTGTATTGAATTAAATCTGGCTGCTTATGTGTAATATTCTGCATATATTGTTTTTGTAGATTGCAATGCAAGCTGTGACATGTATATTGAAACAGCAGAAAAGACGACATCCAAGGATTACAATTGATCCGACTGTGCAAAATCATAATCCACCTGTATTACATTCATTGATGGCACAATTAGAAGTCAAAGAAATACCTGATAATTACTGGTTACAGTATAATAGTCTTCTTCCTCCGAATACGCAGGAAGATTGGAATTCAAGACACTTTGTCCATAAAACTCATGTGGGATTTTATACGTGGCCACAGTATGTTAAATTTCTCCTGTTCTTCCAGATTGATTAAGAATTCAATTTTATTTTTGTCTTGGATCATTCATTCAGAATTTAACACCCCCTTAACAATAATCATATTCAGAATAAATGATAGGAGCAATAAATTCTTGTGGGCATTTTCAATATATAATAAACTTTTCCTTCAATGTAATAATAAAATATAATCTGCTGTTTATTTTACTATTAATGGTAATTCATTATAATATGGTAGATTTAATACTGAAAGATTCAGTCTATTTTTACAGTATGCACTCACTCATTTACATTCACTCAGCAGAACAGCAGTTATTTTATAATTACGTATAATATTATTTGATATATTTTTACTTTATGGATTGTCACTGATTGCTCATTTTTAATAAGATCTTACAAAATACTTAAGCAATTTTATGCAGTATTCAAGCAACACATCACAGGTAAGTAATGAAATTTTGCTGGGAAATTATTTTTCGTATTTTATTTTGCTGTATTCTTAAAAATTTGTAGTTTGGAGGTGCAAATTTAAATTTCTGATTTGAATTGTATTCTGACTGCTGTTGTACTCGTGAAGCTGAAATAACATTTATTTGTGCCTGTAAATTATCATCTTAATAATCAGAACTGAGAATTACGTTTCATATGCATTTGATGAACGGCTTGTGATGTTCACTTAGGCACTTGCTTTTAAGCCTTTTATATATTTATATGTGTTATTTTCTTGTGTATTTATGCTAAGTGTTTTTAAGTAATATGTGTTTTTGAAAGTTTTATATTTTTAAATATTATTGAATACTGTGTATTATTAACATAAGTAACATTTGCTGAAAAAACGTGTATATACTTGCATGGAAAGAAAATAAATTAATAGTTCATGTTTGTCATCCAAGAAAATTCAATCTTGAAAGCCATGGAACCGTAAAATCTTTTAGATCTTCTTCTCATTTTTATAGAAATTATTTTATAAACTGTGAAGTTTTTTTCTGTTTGAAAAGATTTTCGGGTGTGAATTCTCATGTAAAATTGTTTATCCTGCCAAAATAATGATGTAAAATAAATGGTCATTTCCTTATTTTTGTATAGGCATTTGCATATATTGTAGAAATAGTATTGCAGAATGTAAACAATCCCAATTAAAGGATAAAAAAAATTAATGCATTAGTCATCAATTGAATAACACTGGGGTAGATTCCTTCTCAGTGGATGCGAAAGGTCACTTTTGATAAGGGAATATAACTAGCAGATATTAGTACAAGTAATGAAATTCAAATGTATGTAGGTTCAGATTATATTCGGGAAATTTTAAGAGACTGAAACTCGTGCATATGATTAAAGGACAAATGAACTTCTTTTAATTAACAGTTTTATTAGTGATATTTTTTAATTGATGCTTTAGATAAGCAAAATTATATTTGTACTTTTTCTAGATTTCTTTCTTTGTAATAACAGTAAAATGATTGCTATGTTTCTGTATCCCAGAAAGACAGAGGCAATCACTTATTTTTGAAGTGTATTTTGCTCTCATCATAAATTGTATTGTAGTTGATATATATGTGTAGAATGCTCTTGAAGGTCTAAATTTAGGTACAATTTTTTTTTATTTCATCAATTTTTGTCAGTATTACTTTATAGTTTTTTAACATCATTTCCATTTAATTTAATACACTTGTCCCAATGAAAAACTTAATTTTTTAAGCCATTCTCAAAGAACTTTTTTGATAATTCTTTTATCCTTATGGTGTGATTAAACACTCAAATCAGATACTCTGTAAAAGTTTTTTCAAATATGAAAGCCGAATATTTCTTGCTGATAT
Source organism: Stegodyphus mimosarum (assembly GCA_000611955.2). Taxonomy (NCBI): domain Eukaryota; kingdom Metazoa; phylum Arthropoda; class Arachnida; order Araneae; family Eresidae; genus Stegodyphus; species Stegodyphus mimosarum. Next base: position 230,305 of record KK116997.1, read on the forward strand.
TGAACAGTTTCTGAAGTTTTCATACCTTCTTTCCACAAAAAGAAAGTGATTGCTGCTTGCATCTTCCATGGTTGCAAAACCAGTGCTACAAAAATGCACCTATATCAATCAAACAACTGAACCACCTAAAACATTATTGTGCAATATAACTGGATAAGTATGTCAACACTGTCTCTAGCCATAATATTGCCTGTAAATTCTATGATTCCTAGAAGTTTGGAAACATCCCACGTAGATAGTTAGATATGGCTGCAACCCATTATCATATAGTTTGCTGTGTAAAAGGGCAGTATACAGGGCTAGCATAAATGATTCAAATTTTGAAACTTACTTAAGTATTTCACAGGCACATGTGAAAGACATAAGAAAAGAACAACAAACTCATGAAGGTTATACACCATCTACAAATGTTCAATATATGCCCCTTTGGTGACATGACACACAACCAGATTAATTGAGCTCATTCCGTATATTTTGTAGCAAGTCCTGTCAGTTGTCTGCACTGCAGCGTTCTTTGAGTTTGACTAAGGGTTGCAGTAGGGGTATGTAAACAAAGTCCTTAGCATACCCCCACAAAGAAGAAGTTGCAGGGCTTTAAACCAGAGGAACAAAGCTAGGTCATTCTCACCCATATGCCCAATCTAGCAATGCATCATTTAGGTAGTCACGAATTGGGATGTGCCAATGAGGGAGTACCATGTCTTGTTGGAAGACAAAATCCCTGAATTCAGCACTGAGTTGCAGGAGCAACCACAACTGCAACATATGAAGATAACATGTACTGGTCACAGTCTGCTCAGCGAAGAAAAACAACCATACAGCTTTGTTTGTAATACTTACTGCACAGAAAACATTCAACTTTGGCAAACCTCTCTCAATTGTCATAACTGCAGGTGGACGTTTTTGACAGGTACTAACCTCGTACTGCCACGCCCGATGGAAAAGATAATAGACTCATGCTGACACCTGGAATACACAATACAAACTTGGTGAGATTGTGGTTCTTTTTATATATCTTTCATGTGTGTACATGTAATACTTTTGAAAATGTAGCTTTTTCATAACGAGTGAAACATTTTTGCAAGCCCTGTAGTATGATGATTTTGAACACTACTTGATAGTAGATTCAATCCTTAAATGAGAATTTTAACTTCTGCATGCACCATTTTCAAAGGTGCACGTAAATTGCAGAAAGACACTGATTGTGTGACCTGTTGTTTCCAATAAAAAAACTTTTATGATTGTGGGGAGCATTATCTGGCATGCTTTTAGGGGATTGGTATACAGTATTATCCCAAGCAGATACAGAGTTTAGTGATAAGGCTACAAGCAACATCAGCATCTGGCCGGTGTATCCCCCCTCAACAGAAACCAGCAGTTTGTTAAGGCACTGTTGCTGTTTTACTAGCTAAAGCTGTGCATTTTATCAAAGGTTATGAACTCCACCTGTAAACAATGATAATTGTTAACATGAAAACGAACCTAATTATGATTCCAGCTCTTTAGAACAATAAATGTTTATATATAAGGATAATTTTGGGAGGCAGTAGGTCCTATATGCAAGTGCAAGCCTTGTTTAAGGTTTCCCTTAGCTTTATTACTGTAAGTGCTAGACATATGTTATCTTCTGTGGGCCATTACTTAAAATTGTGGATTATCTTTTTTTAAATCTTCACGTATATCTTTGTTTATATTAATTTTTAAAAATCTTATTAATGTATATTTTTGTTTATATTAATTATTCAATACTTCAAAAAAATCATGGACTCTGTTCTCTCTGGTACTGCTATGGTAATTTCTGTAAATGAATATCAAAGAATCTGTTTTGTATGTATATTCCTCGCATTGCTTAAAAATTGTAGCGCCTAGAGCCATCAAATTTTGAATACACATAATCCTTTACCTAAATGTGCGAGGGTTCGTACGGTCCTTAAGAGTCCTTAAAAGTGCTTAGGTTTTTTAGAATCGATTTTTGGTCCTTAAAAGTCCTTAATTTTGCCCAAAGTCAGTAGAAGGTCCTTAATTTTAATCATCTAAAATTTCGGTCAATTTTTAGGACTGTCATTTCAAGTGCAAATTAGTATTTTCGAGGAATATTTTTGGTGATTCACTGACAAATATGGTTATTGTCAGAATTTGTCCCTATTTCTAATATAAACGGTGCAATACTCGAGTTTCTAGGCGAGACATGAAACATAGGCATTTCGAAATTGTTTCTTTTTTCTAATGAAGAGCTCTTAAACAACTTTTCCTTTTTGGGGATGTGAATTCTTTTATTAAATGGTTCTAAATTTGGCTACTTATCAACGTTTTGGCAATTTTAAGATAAATTTCTATACACAATTTTTAATTTGGAGATCTGTGCATTTTTCAATGCTTTTGTTTAGAACATTGTAACATTAATAAATTTCGTTAAAATAATGGTAATACATTGAAATTATATTTAAGAACTAACATTGAAATAAAACATTTTTATTTTTCCCTGTTAAATTATAAAAAGGATATTTCTTTTCATTTTGGCAACTTATTTTTACAATATTTTGAATCTGAAAATAAACAAGCCAATAAATGCTAAAAAGCATAATTTATAAAACAAATTAATTTGCAAAGCATAATTTACAGAAGCAAAATAGCTGTGTAATTATTTTAAAATGTCTTCTTTTTTATTTTTTCATGGTAAGAGTTTTTCCCCGTGTAATTGTCTTAGAATATTCAGAACTTTGAAATGTGCATCCGTTTTCTCTATAAAGTTCATTTATTTTTATTTATTTATTTATTAGTCCAAAGGGATTTAGTCCCGAAGGACTATTACTTTC
>KK116998.1:0-20852 GCA_000611955.2 Stegodyphus mimosarum
AGTAACACCAAGACCGACTTTAAAATAAGCTGCTGAATACTTGTCAGAACTTAGACGATTTTTTGAGGCCAGTGATAATTGTGAAATGGTAACAAATATAGAGAAGATGGAGTCTTGCATTGTAAAATCTGTTGTTTTAAAACAGACAAAGATAAGTGATTATTTTGTTGCTCAATGACTTAATAAAGGTACGTTTTACAAATATTTTATATTTCTTGTTGGTTTAATAGAATGGATATCATTTATTAAGTAGTAATACTATTAAAAATAATTCCTAATACATAAATAAAAGCATGGAATAGTATCACTAACCTGTCTCGAAAACATTAAATGTGAAGTACTAACAATTTCCGATGCCTTTCTAAATTACGAACTCTCGATTTAACGAACTGTTTTCGTAGTCCCTACGAGTTCGTAAAAATGAGCGTCTACTGTATTATGGATTCTTCTTTCTTTTATTATGTACAGTATTTATAAGAAAGTTAACAAGCTGAAAAACCTATTTTCTAGAAAAATGAATAAAACATTAGAAAATCAAAACACAACTGAAGTGGAATTTCATGAGTTCTTAAAGCTCATGTTAGCTTGTTAATTTTGTATCTTTTATATTACATGAAATATCTTCCCTTACTGTGCTTCACGTGTTTTTCAAACTCTAAGACCTTACCTTGAACAAAGCTTTAATTTTTCCAGTAGTTCATTCGTAAATTTCAAACTGTCTTTGTCCTTTCGTTGTGCTTCATCAACCAAATAATGCAAAAGAGTAATGCGAGGTCTGTTCGCTCGAGTTTCGATTAGTTTCGGTAAAGTTGAAAGTCTAAAGCCAACTGCATTACCTGCATAGCTTCCCTGAAAATGCAAGAAAAATGTTTTCTTATGAATTATACGAAATTACATTTAAGAACTATTTATGCATGATGTAGTCCTTAAATGAAAGCAACTAAAATGCCCTCCAGGATACATAACGTTAACTTTAATATGTTTCATTTTATATTTAGTGCTTGGTATTCTATATATATAAAAGGAAGAGTCTGTCTGTCTGTCTGTCTGTCTGTCTGCATCTCTTTGTGTGCCTTTTGTTCGTGCTGCGAGCAAGCTAAAAAGCCAAGGGCTGTGAAATTTGGTACATAGGATAGGTGCATTTAGAAAAGAGCCAGTGCACCTCAAAGCGATTTTTTTCAAAATTCGAATGAGCTTTTCTTTGTTGTTTTTTTTTGATGAAATCGCATCAAATCGATAATTCTCTCTCATTATATCAGCAACAATGGCATGCAGCCATTGTTGCTGATATTTCACTGTTGCCATTGTTGCTGATATCAGCACTGTTGCCACTCGGAAAAATGAGGGCGATAATTCTGTGCAGTTTTTAAACTTAATGTTTTCCTTGAATACTGGACGTTTGTCGAGAGAAGGCAACGGGAAGCTGGTTAATTTATTTATTAGGATAATTAATATTTGTATTAAGGGACATTATTATTTTATTATAAGTTGTTACATAAACTACATATTTCTTGAAATTTGTATTTTTTTTAATAAATTTGTTCTGCAGAATAAAATTCTATGCAGTTTTTAAATTTAATGTTTGGCGTTCCCTTTAGGCATTTTCCCGGTATGTTTACAAGCCAGACGAAGGCTCGCCGCGCAGCGGCTAGTGTTCAATAAAATAAATATATAAATATTTTTATACTTATTTTTTAAATGTTTGTGGAGACATTAGGTTATTTCGAAGCAAGAGACACGAACCACGGACCTCTGGAATACGCGCTCAGAGTGCTGACCACTACACCACGAAGTTATGCGAAAAAGCCGGAAGAAATATCTTATATACCCCCTTTTCAAAAGGCGACTGGGGATTAGGAAACCCTCTCCTGGTCGCTCATGTAGCCACTGAAAGCATAATTTAAATTCTCGAAAGCAAAGTTATCTTTAAATCTTTCTAAACCATAAACTATAATGAGTAAATGATACCGAATAGTTTCTCGATCTTAATGCGTTTCATTATTTTACTCTGACATAATTACATTTTCAACCTATTGCTACGGATTCCGTATTTATTTAGCTATGTATTTAGAATTGTTTTATTTTCCTTTGCAACGCAGACGATTTAGCTACGTCGGAAAAGTAAAAATACAAGTGCGCATGCATTTTATGTTTCATAAATAAATATCTTGTAATTGCTGTTGCCATCGAGGAAAATCGAGATAGTTACAGATTTTACCAGGATATTCTAGTGAATAATTCAAAAGCTTATAAAAGCCTAATTTAAACACCTCAGCTGAGTTGCTGCTGTTTTAAAGGAACTATTTGTTTACTTAATGCTGTTATTGATTGTAGCGAATTCACTGTGAGATTGAATTAGATGTTGTGTTTTCAATTGAGTTCTGTTTAACGTTTGAGATATTGTGATATTGTACGAATATATCTGAAGAAATATTTCAGTCTTTTGCTTTTATTTCTTGTGAAAAGAATAAATTTTATTAACTTTTTAACGACTTGTGCATTCAATCCTTTACGAACCCGTACGCATGCAACACTATTATCAGTACATAAAGTCCATTGTTGGTCGAATCAAATGCGAAAATTGTTAATCACTTCATTGTTTCAGTAACATTTTTATTGAAAACATGTGTATAGTGAACGATAACAACGAACTTGGAAGAAAACGAATTACTTTACAAATTTTCACATTTAATTCTCCATTTTCTTACAGGACTTCATATCTGCAGAATGTGGGTTATCTATATTTGTTTGTATCATCGGGATCTAGGTTTTTATATTTGTTTGCATCTTCAGGATGTAGGTATTTATGCTTTTTTGTATGCAACGCAAGAAAAGGCCTTCGTAATCGCTAATCTGAAAAGTTCATGTATCTCGTACCATTCCATCGAATATAGGTATGTCTGCAAGACACGATTAAGTTAGTCCGGGGACTTAGGAATAGCATTCTTTGAGGGTCTCCGAAGCACAATTTTTAAAGCTTTAATGTGGAATTATAAAATGATTTTTAAAGCCTTATAATTTAGAAATTTAAGCTCGATACTTCTGAGCCTAAGAACACAAACTAGAATGAGTAAGACAAATAGGTTCTGACATTTATAATTTAGGTGAACATCTGACGCTAATCAGCTTCGGTAAGTGTTGAAAGTTACTTGTGTGTTTCCATCAGACCCGACAGTGTTTTAGCTTCGCGTAGGCGTTGTAATCCAGCCAATGTACTACAGATTAGCAGCAAGTTGCTGTCGAGGAGTAATCGATTTTTTTATAATTTTTAGTTAAAATACCAGAAGCCGTGGAAAATAAAATCGTATGTTAGTTTTTCTTGAGTTCCGTATTGTGCGCATAGTAAGCATCCAGAAAGGGAAGAACTCGCCAAAAGCTAGAGTTAAATTCAGCGTTAGGTGAATAACAAGTAGTTTACTTTGCGGCGGACCACACAGAGATAAGTAAATTGTGTGTGCGGTCCTTGCAATTCAGTGCTCCCAGCCTTTACGACGTGTCACACGACATGTTTTTGATATCGCAGCGACATAACTTCACGACCAGTGTCAGGAGATTTCAACGTTCTGTACCGTGTCTGTCGTCAAAGCCTTTCAATTTCAGGAGGAGTGACGAACCAATGATCTTGTTTTTCCTTTGATATCGTCCCAGATATAGCGAATCAGAGGATGTAAAATGCTACTGTAAAATTAAGGAGACGTGGCTAATTCAGTCTGAAGATTTTCGCCATCGGAGTAACATCAGAAGAAAGCTCCAGAACTCTCGACTAGAGAGACCTGTAATGCCCTTACTAGAGAGACCTTCGTTAGCTGACTCCTCACACTACGAAGACTACAGTTCATTTAAGTACCTATCCATGCTATCTACGAATTATATGTACATGTGCTTCTCGTTATTGTATTAAATATATTTTGAGTTTCAAATGCAGTAACAATTACGTAACCTCTCAACATTACCTAATTATTACAAGGAGTGAGATACGCTACCTGAAGCCACTCAACTCGGGGTAACCTGACTGTCACTCCCACAGTAGTGACCATAAACAACCCCCCAGTGGTGACCAAGAACTGACAACTGCATCAAGGAACTAAACTATCATGAACTCTTCCGACAGCTATAGGGCAATTCCTCCGGAAAAGCTTCATTAACTGCATAACTCACGTAAATGAATCACCTAATTCGTCCGCAAAAGCTTCATTAACTGCCAACCCACCTGCGTCTTCACGTAATTGCTGGGTCATCTGAAAATTCAACTGCACAGTTAAGCTTTCCATACGGATTATTACGATAAAAACTTTTAATATTAAGAAACACCTCTTATACAGCCTGATGGAATGCAGCGGATTATAAAATAATATCAAGCTACTGTCGTCGCAAAGCGGACATTAAATCCAACATCTGTCTGACAACAGTCCTGACGCGGTCCTAACGCCGAGATTCTTCACTCGGCTTTCGTTCTCCCTGGAAAATCCGAAACAAAAAGGCATCCGTCTTCGCTAAAGGTTTTCTCCCATACAGAAGTATCTAATTCTCGCTTTCAACAGTGTTGGTGTTATCTGACAACTGTGTAGTGATTTTGTGTACAGCACCGCATTTTCAGCGATTTGTGTGTGCTTACTGTGGACTTCATATTCAACGGTGTTTCTTCAAAAAATATTTTTCGCAAGTGCCCGCTGTTTCACCGAAGCGGACGGACTAAAGCAAGAACACGGGTACGTTTATTTTCTTTCTTCTTTTATTTTGCCTTGCCTATAAATAACGCGGTCAAACACAGCTGATCGGATGAAGGCTATTGACCTTTTTCTCCCCTCAGAGGGTGAGATCAAGTTCTCCCCTTTTCTTTCGTCAAGGATGTAGAGACATTAGGTTTTTTTGGAAGCAGGAACGATGAAAAATATGCACTGCCTTCGCCGGGGATCGAACCGCGGACCTCTGAAATACCGGCTCAGTGTGCTGACCATTACACCACGAAGGCACGCTAAGAATGTGGGAGATATACCTTATATACTCCCCAGCGACTAGGGTTTTAGGGGACCTAGTCGCCAAATCCTGGGTGTGGAGAGTCATCATCCACAACCCTTTTAGTTCGGGCGCCACTGTAGAGACATTAGGTTTTTTTGGAAGCAGGAACGATGAAAAATATGCACTGCCTTCGCCGGGGATCGAACCGCGGACCTCTGAAATACCGGCTCAGTGTGCTGACCATTACACCACGAAGGCACGCTAAGAATGTGGGAGATATACCTTATAAGGAAAATAACGGAACCGCAAGGAACGATAACTGATCAGGTTCACAGACTAGCGGTGAAAATACCTCCCATCTGGAAATGAAATAGCGTCTTATGGCTAAGGCAATGCGAGATCCAAATTGATCTGGCTGGAATTACCAACGATAACACAAAATTTTCGCATATTGTAGTAAATTTAGACACATCGACTCTATCACATGTCTCAGATCTAATCTTAACATCTCCTGAAACTAAAATATATCTAACTTTAAAAAACAAACTAATCGCGGAGCTCCAAGATTCTAAAGTACAGCAAATCCGTAAACTTTTATCTGAATTACAATTAGGTGACAAAAAAACCTAGTTTCCTTCCGAAAAAATTAAAGAGATAGCATCAAACAAAATACGTGATGATTTCCTAAACAATACGTGGATACAAAGACTTTCTTCAAATATGCAAGCAATTTATCCGCTTCGGATGCAGATTTGAACCGTCTATCTCATATAGCAGATAAGGTGTCGGAAATTACAAATGACGCACAGCTCACTGTTTACGCAGCATCAAATATTGAACAAAAATCAGAGTTAATCTCAGCGCTAAGCTTAATGTCCAAACAAACAGAAACTCTCACTAAACAAGTTAAACAACTCCAAGATACCGCGATAACCACAATCGTTCAAAAAGTAGGCAACGTAATTTGCACGTAAATCCTGCCAGCACTGGTTATTGTTACTATCATCAGAAGTTTAAAGCTGATGCTCGTAAATGTACTTCTCGATGCTCATTTCACTCGGAAAACTAAATTCTGCTGCTATTCTGAAACAAGTTATGGATACTAGAATAGCAGCAAACACATTCAACAGATTACATATATATGACAAACATACAAAGATGAAATTTCTTATTGACAGAGGTAACGATATTTCTTGCCTTTCGGTGCCAAAAGGAAAGCACCTCACGGCTATTAATCTACAGCTAATTGCTGCAAATAATACTAAAATTAAAACATACGGCATTAAGAAACTGAATTTAGCTTTCGATCTCAAGCGAAATTTTAAATGGGATTTCATATTAGCAGATGTTTCATTATAGGTGCCGATTTTCTCACTCATTTCGGATTACTAGTCAATTTTATTTAAAAAAAAATCGACGATAAATTAAACACTTTCGCTAGTAACGGCAAATTAGAGCACAATAGTCAACTGAATGTTAAAACTGTTTCAGAATGCTCACAATATCCCCTAATTCTTAGACAATTTCCCAAGATAACTAATCCTTCTATTCACAGCAAAGCAATCAAACATGACACAGTTCATTATATTGAAACTAAAGAACAACCAGTCCATTCAACAGCAAGAGGGCTTCGACCTGAAGTTTATCAGGAAACAAAAAAGGAGTTTGAATTTATAATGGAACAAGGAATTTGTTGACCCTCGAACAGTAACTGGGCATCACCCCTGGCATTAGACCAGTTGGACCAGTTGGCATTAGACCAGAGCACTTAATTCAGTTACAGTTTTCGATTCATATTCTATTCCACACATACAAAATTTCGCTCAATCTCTTCATGGAAAAACAGTGTTTTCTAAATTAGACATTGCAAGAGCTTATCATCATATACCCACCTCTGAAAAACACATACTTAAAATAGCGGTAATTACTCCTTTCGGTCTTTTCGAGTTTCCCTACTTAAATTTTGGACTCAAAAATGCTGCTGAAACGTTCCAGCGTTTCAGGCACGAAATGTTACGAGGACTAGATTTTTGCTACACATACCTAGATAACATTCTAGTATTCTCAGAAAACGAAACACTTCATAAACAACACATTTCCAAAGTTTTACACAAACTCGACGAATATGGAAGTTAAAAACTTCAAAACGTGTTTTCGGAGTTCCTGAAATATAATTTTTTGGCCATTTGATAACCAAGGATGGCACTAAACCTTTACCTGAACGGGTAAACGCAATCCTGAACTTTAAAAAGCCAGAAACTGTTAAAGACATAAGGAAGTTCTTAGGCTTGCTAAATTTTTACCGTAGGTATCTGCTACGTGCAGCTTTTGAAAATGCCAAACAACAGTTAGAAATTGCTACATTATTAGCACATTCTTCACCAAATGCATCTTTCATCCTACATGTCGATGCATCTGACTACGCTATTGGCTATAAATCAAGTTACTAAGCAAGGACTCGAACCTCTAGCATTTTTCTCCAGAAAGCTCACAACCACTAAGGCAAAATAGTGCATATGATACAGAGTTATTAGCAATATACTCATCCATTCGCAAATTTAGATACATGCTAGGACACAAATTTACAGTATTTACTGACCATAAACCATTAGTATTCGCTTTCAAAGAAAAACTTTAAAAATGCTCCCCACGTCAAACTCGTCAACTGGATTTTATTTCTCAATTCACAACTGGTATTCAGTACATTAAAGGAGATGATAATATTGTGGCCGACACATTATCTTGCATTCATGAAATTAAAATTAATGGTCCCATTGATTATGAAGAAATTGCTCAAGCACAATCAAAAGATGATGAGTTAAAAGAAGTACTTAACGCTAACAATTCTTTACAAATGAAAAAGGATAAGCTCCCAAATTCAGAAATAGAAATGCATTCTGATATATCAACAGGTATAGCAAGACCTTATATTCCCAAGGCATTTCGAAAATTGTGTTTTAATTGCGTATATAATTTAGCTTATCCGGGCATTCGAACGACGTCAAAAATAGTTCGTAGTCGGTATGTGTGGCCAAATATAAAACAAAGATGTCACGAACTGGGCAAGACAGTGTATTTTGTGCCAGAAATCTAAAATAAACAAACTTACATACTTCAGCCTTTTCACAATCATTTAGTGAAACTTTTACGCGATTTCATCATATTCATTTAGATATCATCGGCCCACACCCACCTTCCAGTGGATTCCCATATTGCCTAACAGCTATCGATCGCTTTACTAGATGGACAGAAGCTATTCCCATCATTGATATTCAAGCTACAACGGTAGCGGAGGCCTTCCACGCCAACTGGATCGCCCGCTTTGGGGGTGCCAGCTACTATTACAACCGATCAAGGACGTCCATTCGAGTCTTCTTTATTTAAGGCTCTAAGTAAACTCCCAGGCTTACAACGAATACGCACAACTGCTTATCATCCTCAAAGCAATGGCTTAATTGAGAAATTTCATCGTCTACTAAAAGCCGCATTAATGTTACACGACACGCTAAAATGGACAGAAGTGCTACCTACTGTGCTACTTGGTTTGAGAAGAGTTCTCAAAGAAACCATCGGTTGCACGCCCGCTGAATTTGTGTACGGAACTACCATTAAACTCCCCAGCGATTTTTTCGACACATCGAATGTTGCAACTGATTCTGTGGAATATGTCAAACAACTTCTAAGTTGCATGCAGAAACTTAAACCAAAACCAACAGGATCACATACAGCAAAAGCAGTGTCTATTCACAAAGATTTAAAAACGTGTTCACATGTGTTTGTGCGACGTGATACAGTACAACGGCTACTACAACCACCGTACGACGGTCCTTATAAAGTTCTCAAAAGTGGTGAAAAAGTGTTCAAATTATCCATTCATGGGAAAATTGTTTCGGTCTCAATTGACAGCGTGAAACCAGCATTTCTGCTAAATACCGATATGGATACTTGCTCTCGCGACTGATACTCCGAAACCTAATATTCATCAAACCCGTTCTGGTAGACAAGTGCATTTCCCTGATTTTTACGTATCATCGGGATGATACTGGGGAGGGGAGTATGTGGCGGACCACACAGAGAAAAGCAAATTGTGTGTGCGGTCCCTGCAATTCAGCGCTCTCAGCCTTTACGAAGTGTCACACGACATGTTTTTGACATCGCAGAGATGCTGCTGTAAAATTAAGGAGGCGTGGCTAATTCAGTCTGAAGATTTTTGCCATCCGGAGTAACATCAGAAGAACGCTCCAGAACTCTCGACTAGAAAGACCTGCAATGCTCTTGCTCTCTCGACCAGAGAGACCTTCGTTAGCAGACTCCTCACATTACGAGAACTATAATTCATTTAAATACCTATCTATGAATTATATATATATGTGTAAAGAGCTTCTTATAATTTTATTAAATGTGTTTTGAGTTTCAAGTGCAGTAAAAATTGCTTAACCTTTCAACATTACCTAATTATTATAAGGAGTCAGATACGCTACCTGCAGCCACTCAATTCGGGATAACCTGACTGTCACTCCCACAGCAGTAACCATAAACATTCCTCCAACTTAATTAGATTCCTTTAGATGTTGCAAGGTAAAGAATAAAATTTCTCCTACGCTGGCTTATATATATATAATTAAACATATATATAAATTCTTTTTAAACTCAGAAATTTAAGAGTGACAGATTACAGGGTTTTGCATTTTATTCCAAGGTATGTTAAGAACATTACTGTTGTTGATAATTTTGACTTGTGAGCAATTCTTATTAACGTTTGATTCGATGATTTTTATTACCCTGTTCTTGAGTTTTAGGATATAAATAGTGCTGTGTGCCTGTGGGTTCGTAATGGATTGAACGCACACAGAACCGACAATAAATTGATAAAATTCATTTTGCCAAAAGAAACACTTTACAGTTCTGGAACATTCCTCAAACTTGCTAATACAGTTCTTGTCAGTATCCCAGAGCCCAATCAGTAGTTACACTTGAAACTACTAAGAATGGGAAACACAGTGCAGTGCAAGGCCCATCTAACAGGCGAAGCTCTCAAGGAGACATCTCAATACTCGGATGCCAGCTCTAAACTATTAACTGGGAACTGTTGCGGTCTCCGGTCTTATATAGTTTTCACATGGTCGCCGAAAAATCTCTAAAATCTTCCATTTCTCGAAATTACTGGAAGACATATATGTGTACATATAAATGCCGGATAATGTTAAATAGACTTGCCCTGTAACCTCATTTTTTCCTGTAGAGCTTCGCTTTTTAATCATTGTATTTTACATTTGTAAGATATGTCTCTGTTATTTCACATAAACTAAATTAGATCCTAAAATGAAGCTGGCGAATTTTCGCACAGGCGTGAAATAATTACCAGCACAGAAAGAAGGGTGAACATAACCCTTTACTAATTTAGAATGTGAAAACAAAGGCACGATCTTTGTGCGTTACAAAAACACCGTCAACTTGCAGTGAAACTTAAAAGTGGAATATAAATCAATTCAAATCTAAATTAGAATAGTTCTGGATTAGCACGTTAAGTTACGTCTAACAGGTTGACTCAGCTGTAACCTAACAGGCGTGATGATAATCCGAAATGGCCAAGAAGCGTACAAGCGTAACAGCGAGATGGCAACGAAACGTGCGCTGGCTAGCAAAATCACGTTTTGAATAAACTCAGAGATTCTTCCGTTTAAATACTCACTTCACTTAACTTTAAAATTTATATCCTGGCGAGAAAATGGTAGGGGAACTGGAGAAGTTCAGAAAAGTTATCAGACTTAAAATAAATCTGTTATGCAAAATAAGGAAAACCCTGCACATTATTCAAAAGATACTACAATGCCGCATATAATTTCGCTAAAATTATGTACACATATACAAAATTCATAATAAAGCTTAAGGGGTTTTAGAAACTAGCTTCATATAATTATGATTAATTCGTAGTAATAAATTGATTTTTCGCTTATTCTGAAAGGAAAATAGGAAAAATTTCAAACCTCTGACTAGCTCGAAATTTCTAGGACTTTACCGGATATTAGTTTTAATAGAATGCCAGAATTTCCCAGTGCGAATATAACACATTCAGTGCATATATTTTTATCAAAAACTTTGTTTAAGATTCCTACATTTTCATTCTTTAGGTGACATTGTTTAAGTTTCACTTAAAAGCAGAGGCCAGAAGATATTAATTATTATAATTCATTCTAAAATATACTTGCTCTTCCCTATAAATGAAGTCATTTATGAATGCAATCGTTATCTCCCTGCTGAAGGATTTTTATCGCTATCATTACGTAACTATGTTTTACAGTATATATAACTATGTTTTACAGTTATATAAGTAACGATGAAAAGATTAGTTTAATAATTTATTTAAAATGCAACTAAATTAATGAATTTAATAGATAAACAGAAACTCACGATTTACTACTTGAAATAAAATAATAAATGTGTTACACAAAAATTGATAATTCAATAACAATAATTGTCCAAATCACAAAATAAAAACTAGAAATAAAGAAAATTTATTAATAAAGTTCACCCAAATAGGAAATTTAAAACTTACACTATTCATAAAATTTCCCGTGATCAAAACCAATCTAAAAAAGTTCTTCAATCCTTTATTTTTCAGCAACTCGTAACATGCATCTAAGATATTCTGAATAGCTTCATGCAATGTCAGTACGGTGGTAGGAAATTCTTCCAACAGCAACATGCATTCAACAAGACAGTCACAAGCATCAATGGCATTTAAACGTAGAACAAAAGTTTCCGCTATTCCTAAAAGACTGATATCACCTGTGTACGAACTTACCAATTTTACCTGTTAAAAAGAATTTACAGCAGAATTAAAAAAGTCAATTTTTATTATATTATTAAAAAAATAATATAAGGAAGAAATTTTTAGTCATATTTTTGCACAACGAAATACGAGTGAAAGATAAACCAAACTTACATCAGTTTGGGATAGCGTCCAAATAAATTAAAGAGCAAATGCAATCATATAGCATTTTGAAACTGAAAAGCAATCTCTTTGGTGTATTTACGGTCTTTATGTTCTTTGCACACGATTTGTCTCATAGGCATATTGCAGTAAACATCAGTTTCTTGATACTCATAATCAAACATAAAGAAAATGATGCTGAGTTAGTAGCATTTTATGATATTGAATTTAATTTTCATTGTGAGATGAATATTTAAAACATTTACTCCTAGGATTACGAAGTATGCATATAAGTGTGTACTTACATATATCAAAACATAAACATGAGATTCTGGGAACTAAATCAGTTAACCCTTTAACGGTTTGACACGGAATATCTCGCACTTTTACGTAGGCTCCTGAATGGTTTGACCCGGAATATTGTTTTTCTAAATATCTCCTTGGAAACGGGCTGTCCCGTGTTTTTGTTGGAATTAAAAGATACGTGAAGAAGGCCTAGCCCGGATTTTTGTCTCACTTTCACCCCCAAGTGCCTAAGGGAACAAGCATCGCTCCAACCTTGACGACAATAGGTAATGACCCTCAATAACGCGGGGAGAACTCTTCCCGCACTTAACACGATAACGGCTTTACACTGGTTCTAAAGAAACAAGAAATTTGTTACTAGTTTAGAAAGTTAACAGAAGGGGAATTAAGAATTTATTTTAGAAGTTGTTTAAGAAATAAAAAAAAATAAAGATTTTTTTATAGAATAAGCTTTTATTTTTAACACATAAAATTATTAATAAATTAAAAAAAGAAAAGTAATTTAGATACTATTCTGCTATCGGAAGGGATTCAAGAATGTATGTATGCATGTCGTGTGTATGTGTCTGTGTGCATGTATGTCTAAACAGATACATACGTTCGTATATATATTGACACGCATACATGAACACATTCATCCATATATACGTGCATACATACCTACATTTTTTAATCCAATCCCGAGAACAGAAGAATACCGTAATTTGTTAAATATATTAATAAGAGGGTAAATAATATTCTTTAAAAAATTCTGACAAGTTAAAAAAATTCTTAACAAATTTATATCATGAATAATAAAAAAATGGTGCCCTTGATATATTTTTGACATTGCGATTCGACTATTTGATTTCGTTACTTAAGTGCCTACACTTTTATGATTCGTGATATAAATTGCGCATGATTATTGTAAGGAAGCTTAATTAATCTCTTGTTCCCATTAAAATATACCATAAATTATTTTTTGCTTTTGGCTTATTAAGAAATTTATCAGTTTTGAATAAAATCTTATTTTATAAAACTTTAAAAAAATTTTTATCTTTTTAGTCTTAATAACATATTTTCAATGAAGTTTTTCAATTAAAAATATCCTTTTTCAACAATGAATCATCATTTTTATTTTACTTCAAATAAATGTCTCAAATAATTCTCATATGAATCTAAAACATTTTCTGACTTTCAATAATTCAGCCAGAAATCAGAAGTTATGTTAAAAACTTTATACAAATTTTATTTAAGAGAATATTTTATGTTGGTGCAGACATTAAAGTTTTGATAAATTTGTAGTCCGTTTTGCAAATGATAATATGTGCAAAAATTCGTGTCAACATTAAATTTAAAAAAATTTAAATGGAATTTTATAAAATTCGTTTTAACATATTGTATAATCATCCGCAATCAACATGTTTACAAACTTTGAACTCGATAGCTTATCAGGAAAGTAGTTTAAAAATCTTTGACGATCTTCTGATCATAGCGACAAATGCCATGCGTGAAGTAAATATGTATTACTTCTATGCATACATATTATTCTGTTTGAAAGAGGTCATCAGAAGAATTTTTGCATATTTTGAATTACTTATCTTATACACGCTTAAGAGATTTGCTGTCATTTTGTAAAAATTATCTTAATTAAAACATTTTTTCCCTCTCCCACACTTAATTCTCTTATCTTGCAAAAATCAAACAGGTAGGAATTGTTCGTTTGTTTGGGTTCGAACCTGGGTCAAACTGCCAGTATTCAACGGCCTTAACCATTTATTCCCCGTGAGGCCGTAAGGGAAAAATAAATATTATCGCAACGTTCTGTATATCTACTTTCTATCCTGGCTTATGGTCATACACAGGCATTCACACACCTGCAACGCTACAACTAACTGCAAATCACCGGAACTAAGCTTAACATACTTCAAGCTAATCGTCGGCATACAGCGGCACTTGGAAATTGATATCTAACTAATAAGTAAAAATTATTTTATTTCTGAAATAATCTAGAACGCAAAATTAAGGTTTTTTTATGCCAATGATTTATACAGCTATGAAACAGTCTTAGCATTTCATTTCTTTCAAACAACACTTTGCATTGAAACAAACAAACGACCTTGAAATAAACTAAATGATAGTTAAATTTAGTTTTTAAAGATGATCATTTCTTTTCCAAAACTATTAAATATATTAATATTTATTGCGTATTAGTAATTCAAAAATTTAAAGAAGTTTCGTATTATTTTAGGCGCATCCTATTCATGCACCGATTACTAATCGCTAGGATTCTTGATGCGTCCATATATTAAAAATCCACACTGCCCTATGTGTAGCGTGAATATAAGCCCGTTTTCCTTAGGAATTCCTCCACGGAAAATATCTCTTTCGTTAGGGGTATAGACCTCGCACGCTATAACTCCAAACATGAATTTGCAGGATTTTATGCATAAATCACCAGAAATAATTCGGAATATGACATTATTCGTGACAGGGAAGTGCTAGCCATGATACTACGCAGAGCTCGATACAACTCAGAGCAGAACTAAGAGCACCAGTAGTAAAATAATATAAAGCCTAACTCACATGTTCAAGGAATTTCTTAGCTGCACTTCTACGATTTCAATTAATCTGAACACATGTCAATTCAGTAGCATTTAATCAGCGCACTATAGACAATTTAATAATGATGAATTCAGTGAAAAGTATTCCAGTATAGTAGAAAATAAATAAATGTTCAGCTTGTCCGGATATCGGTACTATTCCACAGATTGCGTAGTTCACTTTCATTCTTACAGATTATATGGAATATGGAACTTGAAACCGAATTTATATGCAAATGGATATTAACTTTATGAGTATATTTCAAATATATAAGTTAATATTATTATTCTTGTTTGTACATATATATGGGCCTTTTTTAAAAATTTCTCTTGCATTCTAAATATTGTATTAGTATACTTCTATTTGCAAAATTAACATTTACAAATACTATCTGAAGTGCCGATCCACATCCATTTAGAGTTTACTCCGTAGAGATAGCTGAAAATCATATGTCGGTTCATACCCGTGATCAGGCGTTAGCTCAACGGCGCACTACTACTGCAGAAGTTGGAACGCAACGTTAATTAGTGCTAAATGTAATTTGTAGTAATATTAGAATATTTAGTAATGCAGGAAAACTGACCTCTGGGAAATAAACAATGATTCATCTTTATGTCTATATATTCATACTATGTTTTCTCTCAGATTTATGAACTGAAGAAGGAATTTATCAATATTAGAAAAACTGAACAAAGTACTTCAATGTTTGAGATTTACGAACGACTTTCCTATTCTAAACTCTTAATTGCCATAAAGACCAGCAGGAAGTTATCTTAGCACTTTTGCTTGATTTCAAAGGGAATTGCAAAACGTAGGTCTTTTAGAAAAAAGATAAAAAAGCATGGAGATAAATAAAAAAGCTGGAGATATTTTCGCATTTGAATAGCATTCGCGTATTAATTTCAGAAACTAATTTGCTGTATCAACTTTAGATTAACTATTTTCTGTAAAACTTCTAAAACATTTCTCGAAATTAATTCCATTTGGATTTGCAAACTATTTTATGCTAAAATTAAAGCTTCCCAGATGGTAATTTACCCACTGGGGATTGAGGCTTCTAGAAGCCTGCCGATTCCTTTCGTCCTCTAATCTTTCACTGAAATGACCAACCTCCGGGCGACAAAGTCCCTCCTACAATGTAAATTGCTTAGAAACGAGAGATAGCTTTGAATGGGGAAGAGAGTAAGCAACTTTCCTTTTCTTATCTTTTTGCAAACATCCTGTCATTCTGTTTTTGTCAAAATCCAAACGTTAAAAAGATACATTCACTGAGATATTAAACTTTTTGAGTAATAAAATTATGAAAAGTGTCGTATATATTTATCACTTTTTATAATTTTACGACTCTTATATATATATATATATATAAAAGGGTGAAAAATTCAAATTATAATGCAAATATTCCATTTATTCGAAAAAAAAGGAATTCTTCTTTATCCTTTCTGTATTTTTAAGATTATTAGATTACAAGAAAGAAATAAATGGAATAAAAATAAAATAAGAACGTAAAAGAAAATTAGTAGTTAAGAAATTAGAGAAAAGTCAGTATTAAAGCAAAATTTAAATGCGACAGTACTTTTTCACACTAATTTCTAAGCTTAAGAAAGTAGACAGATATATGCATATTATTTCATCTGTCATCACGCAGTAGTGAGAAAGCAGTGCCAGAAAAAGAAAGATTTAAAAATTTGCGATAATAATAATAATTTTGAAAGCTGTACAAAAAAGGAAATACCACGCAGAAACAATAGATTCCCCCACTCCCCTGAAGCAAAAAGTATGAAAATTCCGCGATACCCTCACCGTGATTCTAACCATTGGATCTTCCAAAATGGTAGATGGATGAGCTTCCATTTTTACCAACAGAACACATACGGGGGAATACCATAATTCCTTTAATTTTCTTCCACTTTAAGGGCGATTGAGAAAAGACATGATACCCAGGTGACCTAGTCAATGTGAATTATGGATTACCACGCTTTACTTCGGGTTCATTGCAAGCATTTACGATTTTTCGGAACACGATATATAAAAAATAAGTTAAATTCTCCTATGTGATTTGAACTTCTGATTGCTGGTTGCAACCACCAGTATTACTAGAGCACGCAAGGAGGAATTTGATAATTCGCTATCATTAAAATGTGTATTGAATGGATAATTCTAAACTTTCAATAACTTAAAAGCCATGTTAGTACCAAATTAAATTATTTTGTTTATACTTTATAAGAAACAATAATATATTTATTAGAATGCCAGATTTAACCTTTTCAATTGTGTATAATTCTATACGCTGATAACTAGAAATTCTTTATGAATTAATTTTTTTTATATTTCTAATGAGCTAAATAAATAAATATAAATATATGAAAGTAATGGAGACTTTCCGTCTCTGCTTCCTGTCCGTTGGTGAGAATTGGCTTTTGGCATTGGACATGCAAAAGACAACATTGGCGGCATGTCTTGTCTTTTCCTTTCACTGTCCAGCAAACTGGTTATTTGCACATCGATATTCGAGGATGCTTGCCTGTAAACTATAGGTTGTTTCGATCTTTGCTCTGTGCCTTCAACTTCGGCAGGCTTCTTTTTCATTTTATCGACGGGTGGTCTTGCTTGCATTAATCTTTCTGTGCGCCACCTCCTTGATGTATCCTGTGACCGTCTACTGCGAGACCTTGTCATAACACGGCGATGCTTGTTTCTAGCCGGGACGTTTCTTTCACCCTTGAATTTTTTCTTCGTTGGATTATCCACACGTTGAGGGATTCTTTTCTCCGGAATTCTTTTGCTGATTTGAGAACTTGTAGTTTCTTCAGTTGTTTGCTTTTTCGCGGGTTGTGGAAGTAATGGTGCGGTCAACAAGCGCCTGGCCCCAGCCACCACCCCAAGCTCTTATTGGACACGACTTGTCATGTCATATAGTAACGAATGAATTCACTAGACAAAGTGAATTTTATGTTTTATGAATGAATTTATTTATGAATACGTTTTCTATCGTAATAAAGTCTCTGCCGTGCTCTTGCTACATCGGAAGTTTTCAAAGCTTCATCAATCAGCTTTTGAATATTTGCCGGTTCAAATTCTGGTTCTCGTTCTTGAACGAAAAAACGTTTGTCTAATAATGTCAACATCTTCCTACCCAGAAATAATTCAGCGGGCGTTTTACCCGTTGTGTCATGCTTGGCAGTTCTTAAAGCATTGGCTAGTTCATTAACGCAGCCATCCCAGCTTTCATGATAATTTCTAACGTAACTTCTAATTATTTTAACAATGTTTTTAGTAACTCTTTCCGCGATGTTTGCTTGTAGTCTGTATGGGACCATTTTCATATGCCCTATGTAAATACCTTTACACAGGTCTTCAAACATTTGACTAAAACATTGCCTACCATTATCGCTTATTACTTTTAATGGTGCACCGTATTTTAAAATATACTTAAGTAAGAACGCATCTGCAACTATTTTAGCCGACGCTCGCATTAAAGGAATTATTTCTACCCACTTAGAAAAATAGTCTGCAATTAACAAAAGATATCGGTTTTTATTTAACTTACTTTGGAGAAAAGGGCCAACAAAGTCTAGTCCAAGTATTTAGTTAGGAAAAGTCGCGCGAATATTGTTTAGGTACCCAGCCGGGCTATAATTAACATCGTTATTTAACTGACATAACTTACAGGACCTGACATGCGTTGTTACTAGCTTCTATAGTTGCGGAAAATACACCTCCTCGCGTATTCTACGGACCGTTTTTCTCACACCTAAATGACCGGCTGTGGGGCTGTCATGAAGTTCCTGCAAAATACTCAACAGTAGTGTGGCGGGGATGGCTGTTTTAAATTCATAGTTTTCATTAGTGGATTTAGTGTAGAACAACAGATTATCTATGATCTCGTAACTTCGGGCCCTATTACTAATTGGCGCAAGATCTGCATGTTCCAAATTATCTGGATTCTTTAAATAAGCATAGATAATACCGAATTCTGGATCATTCGGCAATTCAGCTATAATTGTTTCCCGAGAATCTAAAACTCTAGAAGTTAACATAGCCCATTTTATTTGATCCCCATTTTCATCCAGTACGTCGGGCACTCTATTTTCCTTGCCGGGAGTGTGCTTAATTATTAAGTTGCATTCTTGTAGCTTTAAGGCCCATCTAATAAATCTAGAAGTTAATTTCTTTCCAGAATATAATCTACCTACGGCCGCATGATCAGAGTAGATTGTAACTGGGGCTTTTCCATAGTAGACCCTAAACTGCCATTAACACTGCTAACGTTTCTCTTTCTGTCGCTGTGTAGTTCCTTTGAGTCTGAGCTGAGGTTTTGCTAAAAAATTCCAAGGGGTGCCCTTTTTGAGTTAAAACCGCACCCACAACGTAGTCTGAAGCATCCGCCGCAATCTCCAAGTTCTCGTCCCCTTCCGGGAATTTTAACACAGGGGCATTAATTAGAGCTGCTTTCAATATTTCAAAAGCTATGTTTGCCTCCGCTGTCCACGCAAACTTGGATTTCTTTCGTTTTAAAACTAACAAAGGTTCTACAATATCGGCAAAATTTTTTATAAACGAACGATAATATGAGCACATGCGAATAATGAAAGTTTCTTCGCCGTAT
Source organism: Stegodyphus mimosarum (assembly GCA_000611955.2). Taxonomy (NCBI): domain Eukaryota; kingdom Metazoa; phylum Arthropoda; class Arachnida; order Araneae; family Eresidae; genus Stegodyphus; species Stegodyphus mimosarum. The sequence continues at coordinate 19,392 of KK116998.1, forward strand.
TTGGCGGAGGATAATTTTTAATTGCTTTTATTTTAGAATCCTCAGTTTCGATACCCTTAGCTGAGATTTTGTATCCTAAATATCGCAATTCCTTAGTAGTGAATTTACATTTTGCGGCATTAATAGTTAAACCTGCTTCTTTTAATAATGAAAAAAGTTCTTGGGGGTCTTCCACGTGTTGTTCAATAGTGTCACTAGTTATGATAATGTCATCGAGATAAATGAGAGTGGATTTTCCTAAGACGGGACGTAAAATTATGTCCATAGCGCGTGGAAAAGTTGACGAGGCCCAGCAAAGCCCAAACGGTATTAGTAAAAATGCATAAGTTCCCGATTTTGTAATAAACGCTGTTTGATGCACATCTTCTGGTTTCATAGCTTTTTAAAAGTAACCCGAAGTAAGATCAAGAGTGGTCATATATTTTGTAGACCTAATTTTCCGTATTATTTCTTCTATTATCGGTAAAGGGTAAATAGGGAATTTAGTCATGCTATTAAGTTTTCGGTAATCGATCGCAAAAAGATAAGCTTTTGGATCCGAAGTGGGCAAGTTATTTCTCGTTCTGAATAGCACACCTGGGCTAGCATATTCACTCTTGATGGAAATAATTATTTTATCCCTTAACAATTGTTCTATGAGATGTTCTATTGTTGCTTCTTTCTCCTTATCATATCGATAAGATTTTGCTTTACAAGGTTCGCTTGATTTTAATTCTATCGCATGGTTAACAATTTGTGCATTCCCTGGTTTCTCAGAAAATAACGTATTTAATCTACTTACGAGGTCTTCCAGCTTGGCTCTTTCTTCTTGTTTTAGATGTTGGAGATCGATATCTGGAACATTTACCTCTTCCACCACTTTTGGCACCATATCCAAGAAAATAGAATTTTTTGCAAATGTTCTGTTGCAAATGTCGCGGCACCCGATGTTCTGTGGCAATTGTCACGTCACCAAATGTTGTGGTACCAGACGTTAAATACTAACTGTTACAATAATTTGCCTACAATAATATCAAAAACCAAAATCTCATTTGCATTGTGTATTACTAACCCGAACAACCCCTAAGACCAAGCAGGAGTACTGGTGTTAAAAACATTCACACAAGTCATCATAAGAAAAACTCTGAATCAAATATATATATATAACCAAGGATATTTATTGCAGCATTAAAGGAAGACACTCAATCTTTCAACTTAAATTTCTAGATCTATGGTGTGTTCAGGTGACAACTATTTAAAATAATGCATTTAGAATTATAATATATATATTTTTAATTTCAAATATGCACCGAGATGAATTAATCAAAAATTTACACCGTAAAAATTAATATTAAATTTTCATATGCAGTTATCAAACTCTGCTGGCCAGCATAAAAATACACAGGAATTTAATGAATCACCGAGCATGGTGTCTTTACCAATATTGATAGAGATTACTTAGTTCAAGAAATTTCTTAATTT
>KK116998.1:21450-55432 GCA_000611955.2 Stegodyphus mimosarum
AATGCTACAATAAGAGTATACAATGCAAATAAGAGTACATATAAAATACAATAAACACCTAAACGTTATATACTGGTGCAAGGTGTCGAATACAAAAACAGGAGCTATACAGGTGCTCCACACACAAAAACATATTTTTTTTTTCAATGCAAGTAAAAACAATCCTAAAACTAAAACACTATAAGTTGTATACCATTGCATACAAGCTCTGAGTCTCCATTTGCTAAATCGACAAAACACTGAACCAATTCCAAGTTCACAAACACCGCTTTTCCCAAAACGAAATACGAGAAAGGTGGAATAAAACAAAACCGCAACTATACAGCGCCGAAGTAACTCACAGAATCCCAGTCAAAACATAATTGGTAGTGCTGCAATCAAAAAAAAAATAAATGGAAGAACTAACGAGGATTGTTGAGAAAAAACAATCTTGTCAAAATTAACCGAAAGAATCCCAAGCGCTTAAGATCTGGGAGAAGACAAAAAAACAAATTTGGATTTTAAATGAAGTGAGCTAAAGGGGCCAGCCCTGATAACCCAAAAAAAAAACGAGCTATAGAGACAAGATTGTTGATTACCAAGACCACAAGATAATACTTCACATGCTCAGACATGTAAACAAAATTTCTCTAAGCAACACACGACCAAGGATACTAAGAGTAAAACTAAGAGAACTCTCAAACGTGTGCATACCACTGTACAAAGAAAACCAATTAAAGAAATCGAAAAAAAAATTTATATATTTCTTCCAAGAACAAAAGAAAAATTCTAGATACTTCAAATGTACTCAAAACTCATAAAGAACCCATTTACAGAAAAAAAATCTAAACAAATTGTCACAGGAATACGTCAAGAATGAACCGAAGCAAGTTAAAGAACACATATAGAAAATCTCAAAATAACAGAAGTGTTCAAAAATTACCCACAAAAAAAAATTTAGTCAGTATGAAACAAAAATCGCAAAAGAGCTGTTTAGGGAATGTGCACTGCTTTGAGAGAATGCAGTCTTGAGCAACATCTATACAAAAACGCCCAAAGCAAAAATGAAACATACAAAACCCAATTTAGAAAACGAGACAGCAGTCTGTTCAGAAACAAAAGTGCATGCACTGCAATTGTGAGATGCAGTCTTTAGCATAAACACAAATAAATACCAAAGAGACTACCAAAAACCTGCAAGGAATAAACGTGAAAATCTCAAACAAGGAGGAAGTGTTTTAAAACTCAAATCTCAAAATAAACTCAAACTCAAATCCTAAAACTCCACAAATCTGTACACTAAGCTCCAAGGAAAAATCCACATTGAAACCTGGCAGTGTCTCTACCCACGCTTACAAGCAACAAGTCTTGTGAGTTTAAAAAAATTGGCAATAAACTGAAAATGCATAATATATACTAAAATAAAAACTCAAAATACCAAATTCACAAAAACTGCTCCAGCAACCTGAAGTCACCCGTATAAGTATTCATTCTCAAATCACACCAACGATCTTATTCAGCACAAAACTCAAATACGAATTAGAATTAACCTTAAATCTGCAAAAAATTCAATCAAGAACTAAAATCCAGTAACAAATGCTAGAAAAGTAATGAAAATCAAATTCCCTAATCAGATAACAATTAAGTTCATGGTTCAAAACCCAGTTAAACTACTCACTGAATAATTTTCACACCAGAATAGCACATAAACAACTTGAACGCCTGTACAAAAATTGCAGAAGAGTAATTATCCTCATTTCCTAAATTACACCACAACAAATTCTACCTTGTCACCAAAATTCTCCAAAATTCTCATAAATTCGCAATTCCAAATACTTGTAAAATACCAAACTTCTACTGTTTACACTTTTCTCAGACAACAATAACTCTTCACAAAATAGGCAGAAATTCAGTTACTCATAAAAACTAAACAGAAACTTCACTCCAGCTGAAAACTAACTTCCAAAAAAAAATCAATGAATCTCTAAGCCAACTATCACTGTTCCCGCACAACTTTACAAATCTAACCAAAATTAACTTTAAGATACTAACAATTCAGTGTTTTTTCCTAAAACAAAATCAAAACCCAAATTTTGAACTCATCTTCATAGGCACAAATTACATAAATCTATAACCATACTTCAAGCAATTAAAAAAAATCACTATTTCTTGATCACATAAATACTGCTCTAACATTAAGTCAATTCATTAAAATTAGAAATTTCCAAAACATCAACCTCCTGAATCTCAGCCATAACTAAGGCCCTTCTAGCAGCACGAGTAGCTTTAGTAGATTTAGGCATGATAATTCCTAACAGTACAACCACAAATAAATCAATAAGCAAGAGGAAGCTAAACAGTCTGGTATACTACTGACAACTGGAAGTCTAAGACAATCCCCACAAAACTAAGTGGCATAAGGTAACAATTGGGTAGAAATTCACTATTCCTGTATATGAGCACACAATGTAAACAATTATCATAAAAATTAAAACAGCATGTGTGTAAAAATCTAATCCACAGTGAATAATGTCACATACAACAGTTCAAAATCTTCACTTAAAATCTAACTGCGTGTTAGTGTTTGTGTTGTTTTCACTTTAGAGTCCAAAGATCATGTGTGAAAAGTACAATTTGTTATGCACCCTATACTGAATCAATGCACAAAATAAATTTAGTGATGAAATAAGCACAAGATCAATGCATAGACCTGTTACTGAAACTCACAAAGCAGGGGTTAAAGTATCAAGTCTAAACATAGATACATGAAATCAAAGGAAAATATCATTAAACACAAGTACTCCGACCAGGCCTGAGCTCGAAATTTCACGGCACCAGATGTTCTGTACTAATGTCGCGGCACCCGATGTTCTGTGGCAATTGTCACGTCACCAAATGTTGTGGTACCATACGTTAAATACTAACTGTTACAATAATTTGCCTACAATAATGTCAAAAACCAAAATCTCATTTGCGTTGTGTATTACTAACCCGAACAACCCCTAAGACCAAGCAGGAGTACTGGTGTTAAAAACATTCACACAAGTCATCATAAGAAAAACTCTGAATCAAATATATATATATAACCAAGGATATTTATTGCAGCATTAAAGGAAGACACTCAATCTTTCAACTTAAATTTCTAGATCTATGGTGTGTTCAGGTGACAACTATTTAAAATAATGCATTTAGAATTATAATATATATATTGTTAATTTCAAATATGCACCGAGATGAATTAATCAAAAATTTACACCGTAAAAATTAATATTAAATTTTCATATGCAGTTATCAAACTCTGCTGGCCGGCATTAAAATACACAGGAATTTAATGAATCACCGAGCATGGTGTCTTTACCAATATTGATAGAGATTACTTAGTTCAAGAAATTTCTTAATTTACTCAGGTAAAAATTGCATATATAAATTTAGCAATCCCTTAGGCAGTTAGAAAATATTACATATTCAAGTTTTTTTTCTCTTTAAGAGGTATAAATTTCATCCATGTGAATAAAAAGGAAGTATTTTTAAATTTCAAATATTACGCAGAAAGCAACCGATTTCCCATTGTCTCCTTTCCCGAAAGCTAATACTGTCGAACGCGTAACGTAAGAATGAGAACTCTGTTTAACTCGCATAAGAATAATTGATTCAATAACATAAGCAATACAATTCGTGAAGAAAAATTTAGAATAAGCATAAATTAATGCATATAATTTACTCACTCAATAATTAATTAACAAATAACTGCAATTAACTACACATTAATCCATAATTCTAAACTAACCAAAAATCACTATATAACACAAAGTTTATTGTGGCGTTCGCCGCCGTGGAGAACTCTAAAATTACATTGTTTTGAAAATTTTTAGCAACAAAACATAACACTTTCAAAACTTCGTTTTTTACCTGAACTTTAAGCTATAGCTTCCCGACACATTCGCAAACTTTCCCTTGTGCGGCAACGATTTCTGTGCTACAATTTTTAAACAATCTTATTCTTCGGAAATTTCTATAGTAGAATTTTTGGCTTAAAAAATTTCTTTGCGCGCCGGTGTCCAGGAGTGCTACTATGGGTACGTCGTTCAAAAGAACCTGGATTACCGGTAGGTGGGAATTCTTGACTACCATGGTATTTACATCTTGAGGGATTTCATGATGCACGGGGGTCTGAACCCTCAATTTCTCAGGCCCCTCTATTCATTTAAATTCTTTTTTGCTCCTGATGTTTGCTGGGTGCGCTGGCGGTCTTGGCTTTACCGTTTTCATTCTTGCTTGTTGACGGCGTGGTTAGAAAACGTTTTCCTCCATTGTATTTGTTTCTTTCTGCGGCCGGCTGTCAGGAGAACTGCTGATGGTAACTCTGGGTAGGAAATCTCGAATTTTCCGCTATACGCCGATTCTGAAACTTTACGACTAATTCGAATAGCTTTTACAGCGTTGGTGGGTTTCTACTCAGCTACACAAAATCTTGTACTGCGGGTAATAATCTTGATAATATAATTTCAATTACTTCGTTATCGGGCTTCCTTCCATATAGAATATTCACTAGTTTGATTTTACGCAGGATAAACTCGGTAAGGTGTTCAACTTTCCGTTGATAAAAGCTGTAGAGTTCGTCTTCAAGTTTCGCACGATCTTTCACGATGAGGATGGCCTTTAGGAGTGCCGCTCTGAAATTTTTAAAATTGTAGGTGAGGCTTCGGACTTCCCCAAGTAAGAATTTTCCAATCTCTTTCCACCAAGACTCCGCCTGTCCTCGGAGGGCACTGGAGGCAATAGCTCCTTTTTGTCTTTCGGGTACGGGATACAACTGAAAGTGAGTATCAAGCGATTCCAGGAATGAAGTGACGGAGTTTTTACCGTCGAACACCACAGCTGGTTTAATTGCTGCTCTCATCGAGTGTATTAAAAAGCCAAATCTATCCAACCGGATTGTCACCACCGGGTCTGCGACTTCTGTCTCTTGTAAGGATGATTGTCCGTCCTGATTATTTGCCATTGGATGCGAGTAAGATGTTCGGGCGCTAGATGTAAGGTTCTACTGTCTATCTATTGTGTAGAATCTGGAGAAATAGTGATTACACCAAAGAAGAGTTACAACTTCCCTTTATTAAACTCTTTAAATTATTGACAATGCGTCAACTTGACGCTAATATACTACGCCGCCACTTGGGCGGTAACTGAAACACTAGAATCAAACTTAAAATCAGAGATATTCGCAAGTAGTAAAATTACAATTCTGTACAAAGTAGTAAAATTACAATTCTGTATCCTACAGCGCGTAGATGAGTCTAGTGACAGCAAGATAATAGCTATTAAGCCACATTTAACCAGCAATAACTGCTAAGCGGAAGCTTGCGTATAACCACGCACAGGGATTTCCCAGACTCTCTCTAACTTTCCCTACTGGAACATCGATATTTAAATTTTTTCTCCCACTGGTAGAATTTGCATTTCTTACGCGCGCTGCCAAATTTAAATATTCTGGCACTGACAATTAGGGAAATGAAGGCTTATAGGAAAGTAACTTAAAAATTAAATTTAACTGGTTATTTAAAATAAATATAAATCCCTACAACATTAAAAAATACATTTTTTTTAAAATGTTGCAAGACATCTAAATTCGTGGCCCCTGTTCAAATTTAAATTGTATTAAATTTATAGTGAATTTACAATTTATTAATACTGCTATAATAAAAAAATCTTATGCTTCTTCGTGGCACCTGTATAATAGAAAAGTACAAAATTCTGTTTTATCAACTTCATCTACTACTACTTATCCACATTTGTTCACAAGATGAATACTATTCTATGAACTTTTTATATAATTTATTCGGGAACTAAAAGAAATGCTAATTTCTATATGTGTGTGTGTGTAAATTATAATAAGTCTCTCCACCATGCGCATAAAACCTCACTGCATTTTCAAATTTTGATTTGACATTATTTTAAAAAATAGTAATGACCTTTTCTTGAGATGAATCCTGCGGTTTTAAGAGTCTTATATATAACTTATTTGAGGAATAAAAAGTCTTTTTTCTCTTAATAACTTATCTTATAAGGTATATCTCCCGCCTTCTTCGCATGCTTTCTTGGTGTAGCGGTCAGCACGCTCGATGTGTATTCCAGAGGTGCATGGTTCGAGTCCTGGCAAAGGTATTGCTCGTTTTTAATCTACTTATGCTTCTAAATAAACCTAATGACTCTACAACCTTATTAGAAAAAAATTTAAAATTCATGAATATCTAATTAAAATATTATATTACATGAGTCATCGTTTTCGCTATTACATCTAGACTATGTCTATCATTACTGATAAACCACAATGTATATATATATATGCACGTATCTAATTAGAAATATAAAAAACAATTTATCAGTATTGTTACGGATTTTGTATTTAGTTAGCTACTTTTAGTAGAATTTTAATCAAAATTGTTTTATTTCCCCGTGCAATGGAACGCGTGACGAGTTTTAAGAGAAAGCTACGCCGAAAAAAGAAAAAATACAGGAGCACGCGCATTTGACATTTAATGAAAAGATATCTCGTAATTGTACACTTTTGCTATCCAGAAACCTTGAGAAAATAAAATTTACCAGAATGTTCTCGTGTATGATGATTAAAAAGCATTAAACAGCCGGAGAGAAACATCTCAGTTTAGTTGTTTAGTCATAATTGTTATTGTTGACTGTAGCTAATTCCCGATGAGATCGGATTAGCTTTTTCTGAGATTTGTTTTCTATTTAACGTTTTAGTAGTTTAAAATGTAACTACGTGTGATATTGTGCGCATATCTGTGAGGAAATATTTCAGCATTTTGCTTTTTATTTCTTGTGATAAGAATAAATTGTATTAAGTTTTCATCAGACTTGTGCATTCAATCTGCTACGAACCCGCACGCAAGCAACACGTTTTGGAGTCAGAAGTGGAATTCGAATGCCAGTAACAAGAGCAATGGAAAAACAATTAAGACAGCTCATGGCTGCTTTGCTGCATTCTAAGAAGAGATGGAAGCTGGCATACCCTCCTTTAAAGAAGAGGCAGGACACGAATCTATCAAAGAACAGATAAAAGCTGGCTAACTATCTGTTAAAGAAGAGATGAAAGCTGTCCAAGTATCTGTTAAAGAAGAGATAGAAGCCGTTTAAGGAAAGATGGAAGCTATTGAAGAACAAAAGAAAGTGAAACAAGAGGAAATGAGAAGAGAAATCACCTGCATAATAGAAAACGAATTCGAGGCTATGGAAGGAGGATAGACTCGATTGAAAGTAAGGTTGCAGAAACCGAAGAAAGAGTTTCTTCTGTTAAAGAAGAAGTAGAAAGTCCCTGCAGCGGAACAATAAATTGATGACATGGTTTTTGCAGTTGCCAAACAAGTCGATAATTTAAAGAAAATCGTAGTGTCAGCAGGGAGCAATAGCAATTCTAATGCTTTTAAATTTTTACCCATGCCTGCTCGTCCCTCCCTGAAGTTATCCACATATGATGGGAAGATCTCTTGGCAAGTGTATAAGACAGAATTTTCAATAGTGGCGGAAGTAAACCAATGAACGGATGGGATTCCCAAGCTATGGTTTGTCATCTCGCCGCTTCTCTGAGAGCAGATGCAGCGGATATCCTGCAGACTCTTCCCGAAAACCAGAGACTAGATTTCGAAGATCTGCCCGGCGCATTAGAGCTATGTTTTGGGAAGAAATTTTTGAAAGACTATACTCGTTACTCGTTACGGAGAGACGGGGACGCCCTAACTTTACCATTGTGGTTATACGGGCATGGTCCCACGCCCTCCTCCTGGTTTTTCATATCAGCTCCACCACAGCCAAGGGAGCGGACAAGCCAGTACCAGTACGGTCCCTGTCGAGCCTGATCCCATCCTAGGTACAATACCCGGGTTCTAGTCCTGTGAAGAATAAGGTACAATAGTACCTGATATTTTACCCCCGTGGTTGAGACTGTCTAAGTACAGATCCTAGCCAGTACTTCCCAGGAATTCTCCTGAGTCAACCCCCGGGGGGATTGAAAGACTATAGCAGGCTTCAATTAAAATCCCACCGAAACACTCCAAGAACTCGCCACGGATGTTGAAAGGCTGTCTCACCTCGCCTTTACGGAGTGCCCAAGAAAAGCAAGGGAAATGCTGTCCCTGCAGTACTTCATTGATGGGATTCGGGATTCCGACATACAGAATGTTCTACGAATGGCGGATGTCAAAGACTTAAAAAGCGCTCTAGCGTACGCCGTGAAATTCGAGGGAGCCCAGCAAGCAACTCGTTGAGACCGCAACCAAATCAGAGTTGCTCATGTTCACGAGCCAGTGGATCAATTGATTTCCCGTTAGATGATTTATCCAGATAATTCAATGCTTTACAGAGTAGGAGTGAGTGCAAACTGTCTGTAAAGTGTTGGAAATGCGGTATTAAAGGGCACATATGAAAGAACTGCAGAATACACTTGGGCACGAAAAATAAAACAGACGATTTAAATAGACAAGTAAATGCCATGAGACGGAAAAGGTGTGAGAAGTAACCAAAGTGCTAGAACTGCGGAGCTGAAGGCCATGTACGAAGGAACTGCAGAACACCCCAGAGCATGGAAAATAAGATAATTTCCGAACAACGATGCAGGAATCAAATTAATGACCATAACATGGAGCGAAGTTTGAACAATAGTGTAAAACCCTGTTTTAAAGCGCTCAAGATTTCTGCAGTGACTAGCAACAGTAATGGACTATCCATCAATGGGCACATCCATGGAGTTCCTTGCAATATTATCATTGACACAGGAGCTAATGTTATCATCATTCGGAAAGATTTAGCTCAACAATTTAAAGATAAACTCATTTGGACACCATCCTGCTTTAACCTCCAGACTGCATCTGGTGATAAAATCGACATAGATGGGAAGTTAAACGTTAACATCATGTGGGGAAGTGCCGTCTACCATCACACGGCATATGTGGGGGATATTACAGATCCTTGCATACTCGGATTGGACCTTTTAAGAAAATACAATTTTTCCTTGGACTTCAAAGACAACAAACTGCTTTCAGCATCAGAGGACGCAACTATCCATCATCAGAAGGGATCATCAGCTGGAAACGCCGACGACTCTTCTGAAAGACGCTCAGAAAGCTGCCGAAATCATACTAGGGTCGAAGAGAAACACCAGACTACCGGCTATTCTTCAGCCAGATGCCCATCGATCGTGTCCTTTGTCTGCCATGTGATTTCTTGTTTGATCTCCCCCGGATGCGCCTTCATCGCCTAAGGAATATATCTAAGATCTGCAGACCCAGTTTAAAGTAATGCACAACTTTGCACGAGAGCGAGCCAACTTGGTGACGGCGAAGACTCGATACGACACCAGAGCTTCTGGACATCGATTCAAAGAAGGAGACAAGGTGTAGTTGTGGAATGCGACTCGACGGAAAGAACTCTGTCCGAAACTAGTCACCTTAATATGGTCCTTACACAGTCCTGAACAGGCTGAACGATGTCGTGGTTCGGATCCGTAAGTCATCGTACTCTAAGCCTACAGTCGTTCTTTATGACAAGTTAGCTCCTTACTATGTAAAGTTGCTTTAAGTTTTTACGTTTATGTGGAAAAATCGTTAGTGACTTGTACTTGAGTTTTTTTTTGTTTTATTTTTAAAATTTTCCCAACGATGAATGGTTTATATTTCCCAACGTGATCTATTAGCACATTATATTTTCGCCTAAAATCACACTATTACATTATTGTACATTATTGCGTTATGATTAATTTGCCTAAAATCTCATTATTACATTATTGTAGATTATTCCATTAACCTAAAATCAGACGCTACGGTATGAACAGGATATACTATAAGATCAGATTTAAGGCAACTGTATTTATTTCCTTTTTATGGTTATTTTAAAGAAATGTCATGCTTTGAAAATTATGTAACTAGGTAAATGGTATGGCAAGACTGATTGTATTTTTCGTCGGCCTCTATGAATTTAAAGCTATTGTCTAGCCATGACAGGTGCAGGATTAGTGGCTAACATGAGAAGTGTATTCCTCTGTTTATTTAATGCCATGAAATAATTCTTACAAAAGTCTGATTATGTAGTCTTGCAAATGTTTGAACATCATTCTAAAGCAGAGATTTATTTGATAATGTTCGGGAAGTGGTTAAATTTATTAAATACTATGTGAGTAACTGCCGTAAAGGAAAACATACCAAATATATTTGTGTTTCCTACTTAACGTCTTTGGAATTATTATATACTAATTTCGGATACTTACTTCATTAGCATTCGGGAATAAATGCAGCAGAGCTCTTAACTTTTCCGTGCCTATTTCCTTATGTCTGCATTCTCTAATATAGTCTAAAATTTCGTCCAAGCCTCCTCTGAATTGCTTAAGAAATATGCCTATGCTTAAACTTCGTTTGCTGTCCAGCAGTGATACCTTAAAAAGATAATAACAGAAGAGAAAACTAAGTATTAACTTCGCCAGCAGATCATATATTAACACAAAGTCAAGGTAAATAATTTCAAGGTATAGATTTATACACCCAAAGCCTACAATGTAAAATACCTACAATGAAGTAAAATGACGCATTTTTGTTGAAATTCAGCTGTCTGAAAGCATCGAGCATATAAAATTTGGGTAAGACACTGTATATGTAGACACTGTAATATCGTTTTAAAGTCAACTTGAAACAAAGTAAATCATACAATTTCTATTTGCATGCTATTACCTTTGGAAATTAAAATGAGTCTTGAAGAAACAGTTGAACGAAACGGGAAAATTAGCGGCTTGATTCGAACCACTGTCGCAAAATTAGTTATGAAAACTGAAGACAAATTACAAAATGAAAATCCTAATGTAGAACTGTTGCAAGAATCGCTTGCGTTAGTAATTAAGAGAAACGTTAATTTGTTAAGATGTGATGAATTTATTAATACACAAAACACTGCTCTAAAATTAGAAAAGGAAGCAGAACTTTTCTTAGAATACATCGAAGCTACCATTAAATGTAAATCGAAAGTTACTAGATACATTCAAAATGTCGTTAAAACCGAAACAGCTCCATAACTCTCTAAAATTAAAAACTAATTTAGTACTACATTACCTCGTATTGCTTTAGAAACCTTCAATGGTGATTTATGTAAATTTAGCGAATTTTGGGCTCAGCATAAAGCGGCCATTCATGGAAACAATATAAATCAAGATGAGTAATTGAATTATTTAACCCGCGGGAAGGCGCGTGGGGTGTATTATACCCCACCCCTACAAATTAGTGGAATATTCCCAACTTGTGAAACCGCAATTTTGTGCCCTTTCAGTAGCTGAGTTTCTAGTAGTGTATGACCTTGAGATCCGGTTTACTGTTGCATATGTGTTTCAGAAAAAGATTTATTGGCATTTGTTGGAACTGGGGTATGACACACCCCACGCGCCTGTCCACGTGTTTTCCTGACGGACTATTTATTTCAGAAATTAAATTCTGGAGTATAACAATAAGTATTTCTACTCGCAAGGGATTTTAAAGTAGCTAAAATTATATTTTTAAAGATTTTTTAGTGCATTATGGCAAAAAGAATGAGTCCCTATAAATTAGAGATGCAACGGCTGCGAGATTTATTAGAAACTGTTGAAAGTGATGAAGATTGCATTTCGGAAATTGAAAGTGATATTGACATTGAAATATTTAGTGAACATAATACAGATACAGAAGAAGATGATGAACTGGATAATACTAAAGATGATAATGATTCTGATGATTTTGTTGGAAAAGATGAAAAAACGGCGTGTAAAAAAAAGAAATTTAGGCAAAATGTAAGAGTTTGTTCGCATAATATTATGACTCATCTTCCAGGACTTGTAAGAGAAGCCAGAAATGTTACTGATCCCTTTAGTAGTTGGAATATTCTTATTGATAATAGTATATTGTCAATAATTGTAGAATGTACGAATTTATATATTTCTGAGATAGTTTTACATTATAAACGTGAAAGAGATGCAAAACCTACTGACGTGGTCGAGATAAAAGCAGTTATAGGACTTTTATATTTATGTGGTCTTCACAAGTCATCGCATCTCAACGTAAAGGACCTTTGGGCTACTGACGGTACAGGTATTGAAATTTTTCACACAACAATGCCCTATAAGCGATTTTTATTTCTTTTACGTCGCATGCGTTTCGACAAATTGCTAGACAGGCCACAGTTAGAGATTTCTTTGAAAAATTTATTTCAAATTGCAAAGATTCTTATAATTTAGGTGAGTACGTCACTATTGACGAGAAACTTGAACACTTTCGGGGCCGATGTGGGTTCCGGCAATATATGCCGAGCAAACCAGCAAAATACGGAATCAAGATTTTTGCACTGGTAGACTCAAGAACTTTTTATACTTCTAATATGGAAATATACTGCGGTACACAGCCAGATGGTCCCTTCAAGGTCAGTACTAGTCCATCTGACGTTGTGAAAAGATTAATTCAACCACAGCATAAATCTAGCAGAAACATTTCTACAGATAACTGGTATACGAGTTACCCACTAGCTGCGGATCTTCTAAAAGAAAAGCTGACACTTGTAGGAACAATGCGGAAAAACAAAAGAGAAATTCCTCCTACTTTTGTTACTTCTAAGGGAAGGGAAATATTTTCTACACTTTTTGGTTTTGAAAAAGATAAAACATTAATTTCTTATGTTCCTAAAAAAGGAAAAACTGTTCTTATGCTTTCAACATTACATAACGATGATGCTATAGATGATACTACTGGAGAAAAGAAAAAGCCAGAAATGATATGTTTTTATAATATGACTAAGGGAGCAGTGGATACGGTAGACGAGATGGCAGCAAGTTATTCAGTTGCCAGAATAACAAGGAGATGGCCAATGGTAATTTTTTTTTCTGCTCTGAATATTGCTGCAATAAATGCTCGAATCATATTGCTTTCAACTGCTAATCCACCAACCAGATATAGAAGCAGACGCCTGTTTTTGAAGGACGTAGCATTAGAACTAATTAAAAATCGTATTGAACAAAGATCAGATATTAATAACAGCAGAAGTTTCTATGAAATTCGAAATAACTAAATATAAAAGATGTGGTGAATGTCCTCGAGCTAAGGATAGAAAAACTCGAATGAGATGTATAAAATGTGAAATCTTTCTTTACCAAGAACATATTAATGTATTATATTCAAAGTGTAACCAGATAAAATAAGCATTGTGCATTAGAGATGCAACAAAACTTAAAGGTATGATGTCTGTTTTGTTATTATTTTCATTTATTTTTATTTTAACTCTATAAGCTTAATATTGGAAATTAATTTTGGGTAACCTAAGGTTTATTCACGTATAATAAATAAGAAAACTGATTTAAAACTAAAGAAAACCTTTTTTTTATCTTATTTTAAATATTGGAGTATGTGAAACCCCACGCGCCCGCTCAAGTAACTTTTCTTGGTGCGCCTTCCGCCGGTTTAAGATCGCTTCTCACCGGATCGGCTGCAAAAGCTATAAGCGGTTTAACGTTAACAGTAGAAAACTATAAAAAATCCATCGCAATTTTACAATTTCTATACACTGGTGTGCAAAAATTAAGGACGAAGTCGAAAAATTAGCGTATCAGCTGAACGAAGAGGCAGAGCGGGCAGAAAGACCAATCAGGAGATTAAGTAAGGTGATGTACGGTAGCACATGCGCAGATATGCAGGTAGACGTAATGTGGGAGTGTCTGAGTAGTATAAAGCATGTTGTCGGTGTAAGATCAGTATTTCTGGCAAAGAGATTTCACGCCGTATAGCAGTTAAAATCACACCGAGTTGCTGCCTCAGCGAGAAATGGCGAATAATCAATCTGTTAGACGACATCTGGATGCTTTTACCCGAGGTCGAATCATTGGGAAGTTGGAGGAAGGCCGCAGTGTGACAAGTGTGGCTGCAGAGTCCGGAATTGCTCACAGCATCGTTTCACGACTTTGGAGACAATTTCAAACTACAGGAACAGCTATCCGGGGGTTTAGTAGTGGTCGTCCACGAGGAACCACACCCGCAGATGACCGGTATATTGCCTACAGGCCAGAAGAAACAGGCGGCAGACAGCGGGAGAAATCGCTAAACACACGACACAGGAGACTGGACGACCGATACACATTAACTGTTTGAAAGACTTTACAAAAATATGTTGGATTTTATTAAGCACATCCCACCTATAACCACTAAACATTTTCCAAATCTTGTTTTTCTTCTTGTGAAAACACCACTTGGATTTTTAACATGATGCTATCCCATGTACCGCAGAACCTCATAAACAGTAAACACTACTATATTTGATCGGTTAGAGCCGAAATCATCGCGGACGAAAACGTCGCAGAGAAAGCAACGCAAGGCGAAAACCTCGTGGTACAAAACATCGTGGGAGAAAACAAAGCAAAGAGAAAATATCGCAGTTCTAAAACATCGTAGTGCAAAATATCGTGGTCGAAAATAATGCGGTTCAAAAACTTCGCAGTTTAAAAACGTCGGCGTCGAAAATATCGTGGCAAAAAATAAAGTGCCGACAAATCATCGCATGACGATAATATCGCGCAGATGCATTTTTGAGGTTTTAAAACTTGCAAATGCATATTCGCATAATCATTTGGGAGCGCAGGAAGGATAGAGGGCTATTTTTACTTCTGTATTTCATATTTTTTAATGAACTCAGTAAATTTTTGTTGAAAACGTACGAAGCAAACTTAAGTATTTAAAAATTGAAACTCAGTAGAAAATTAATGACTGTTATAGCACTTAATAAAATTTTAAATTTACATATATAATTAACAAAGGTCATTAATAAATTAATCTGTTTCATATACTCATAATTTTTCATGAAAAATTACGGCTTAAAATGTTTAGAAGAAGGAATATAAATAACAGCATGAAGTTTTCTCTATAAAATTTGCTTAGTTAATTATCAACTTATTTTCTTTCACGTTTGTTAATCTCATATTATTTTAGTAAAAATAATATCTCGTTTTGCTTCCGTTTATTCTTAAAGTGTAGTTAACATTTTCATGTACAGCGTGTAATCAATTATTTGGATGTCTATTTGTTAGTTATGAAGAACGTCAGTTACATAATACGTCGCTATGGCATTTGAATTTATTGGATTATGCCAAAACGTGCTAGGGCTACCTGCTTAAGAGGAGGGATGCCTTTTTAGAATACATTCTTAGGAACTGGCGTATATTTACGTTACATATTAGGATAATCACGAAAATGTCATACAACCAGCTCGTTCGCCTGATCGAAATACCAGTGCTCAGCGACTTTACCGGTCGGGCACTAGTGGCCAATTTAGCAGGGGAGTATTAACGAAAACTGGTTCGTTTTTACATCAGTCATTGGAAAACTCAAATTTAAAAATAAAATCGGAAAATTTAAACGAAATCTTTTTTCCCTTTTTTTTAGAAATAATATGTAATTGCAGTGAACCCTTCTCAGCAATACTGGTATCTCCCTAAGACATTTAGTGCTTTTGAGAACAGAAATAAACGTAGGTTTTAATTATAATGGATGATGAACATCCACGCAAGTTAAGAAGAAATGGTGAAATCCTGAGTGGCCGATTTGAAGAGAATTCTTTACATTTAACTTTACATTTAGACATTTCTTATAAGCACTTTAAAAGTATTATTTAATTTTGTGTATGAATTTTAGTCGAAAATTTTTTAGTTATTGATTGAATTTTTATAACATACGAGTGAAGCAGCTTCCTAAGACGAACACCTCTGTAAGTGATAGTATAGGTATGAAACTTTGGTATCAAATCTCATTCTTCTAAGATGACCACCTTTAGAGAAAGGTAAATCATTTCAAACCGTAAATGGTAGCCTTGAACTTAGCTATCCCATTTAAGTATATTCATTTTCTTTAGTAAACATTGAATTTTTTAATTTTTTTATAAGAAAAAAATTGAATTATTTCTTGTTCTTTCTTAACACATACTGAGTCATTTCGTAACAACGTTCCCTGGAAGTGACCAGTCGGTTTAAGATGAAGGATTATTCTAGGTGTTGTTAGGTAGATATTTTATCATGGCTGCTACTAACCTTGTAAGGATTTTAAATTCACTAACGTTTATTTTATTTTAAAACTTTACTATCATCTCTTATTTTCCACTTCCGCCCAGAATTAACGCGTGAATATGTTTATGCAAATTGTACTTGCTAACGCTTAAGTATTTAAGTTGTGGCTTTTTGCCAAGACTAGAGAGTAGAAGGAAGGAGAGAGAGCCCTCTTGCTACGAGTCTTCACGCGAACTTGCCATCAGTTACTGTCCGCCTTTAAGGCCAGAAGTTTAATCCTCTTGAAAGTTAAAGACGTATTGCAGTTTGCGTGCTACAGACGTAGTGATTTAAAAGGCTAGTCTTAGTACTAGTCATCTGTGTAAAATATTAAACGTTAGCTCTTATTTAAATTTTAGTTAGTTAGTTAGTAGTCTTATATTCTTTTACGTTCAGAGCACAAGTGGTTGGTCTTTGTATCCCGTAGATCGGGAACGTCTGTAAAATCGATAAGCAAATAAAAGGTAATTTGAACTCTTCTTATCTCTGTTGTATCTTCTACACACGCACGAACATAGCTTTTAGTAAGCTCCCAGTTCCTACTCAGGACTTCAGTTATGTTTGAGAAAGTAATTAAAAAAACACAAGTCCTGATAGTGGCGCCCGAAAGAGAAGACACATGACCGACTTTCAAGAGGAAGTTAATGAACCCGAGGTAGCGATCCAAAATTCAGAAATGCCAGCTGCCACCCTGGAAGGATTCGGGTACATCGTCCAGACCACGCGAGCATCAATGAAGCCAGCAGCGAGCTTCGATGGGAATTCAGCGGTGAATAACGTTTTGGAAAAATTAGATGACAACTTTATGCTCTATCCAGTGCACGAGTTTCAGAAAGTGACTTTGGCTACTAGCGCGTTGAGGGGTCATGAGCTTAGTTGGTTCAAGTACATCGGAAAACATCTCTTGGGCCAACCGGGAAGTCCTACCTACATTTATGAAAATTTCAAGATCTCCTTAGTAAAGGCCTTCTCAGTAATAAGAAATCGTGCGAAATTAGAAGCGGCACTCTTCAGCACATACCAGCAAACAATTAAGGAACTCTCAAGCTTCATTTGAAGAAGAATACAATTATTTAAGCTTTTGCATGGAAGCCGGTCGGATCCAGAAATCATACAAGTCATTTTGCCTAGGTTACTTTCCCAGGTACAAGATTTTATCGAATTAACCGTCGACCTCGCGGAAACGTTATTTGAGTTTGCGATCCAGTTTCCAAGCAGAAGAACGGTTGACATTGAAAAAAGACGCCAGTACGAGCAACGTAGCCAATTTGGTGTGCCCAGGCCACAGCAGAGGCAAGACCGTGGCTACGGAAGTAAGTCGAATCACTGGTGAAAGAAGCCCGAATATTCAAAAACAACCAGCGAACATCGACAGTTCAAAAATAAGCCAGAGAAAAAGTTTGAAGGCCAGCGGAAAGGCGAGGAAAAGAAGAAAGAAGATCTAAACTGAAACGGATTTCTGCTGACGGGAGGGTGCGGAAATCCGAAGGCCAAGAAAATCGCTCTACTATCAAGCTCAATACACTTGTTGTGAAAAATTTAGTTCTTACGAAGATTGAAGTGTTACTGAACAATATTCCAGCCACCGCCCTCCTGGATACAGGAGCTCAGTGTAGCTTTCTGGCAGAAGAATTTTTTAAAAAATATTTTCATCGGTATAGAATCTACAATTCGGATAATACGACGGTTATCGCAGCCTAGGGGGAAAATGCAAATATGTAGGTAAAGTACCACTGTATATCCGCATTAAGGATGAGCAGGTAAAAATTATGCTCCTTATTGTAAGAAATCTTCAAGCAAACATAATATTAGGAGTAGATTTTGTTTCAGAGTCTGAAGCAACACTAGATTTCAGTCAAGCATCTCTTAAGCTAAGAATGAAACCGGTGCCTGAAGTAAAAGCGGATCCCCCCACAGTAAACCTCGAACATTTGCTAACTGAAGAGCAAGAAAAACTACGGCAAGTGGTAAGTGAATTTTCTACTTTGTTCAGTGATATTCCTGGATTCACGCAAGTGACTAACCATGAAATAAATACGGGAGTTTCACAGCCAGTTCGCCACAACGCTTACCGCTATGACAAGTCTAAAGAAAAAATTATAGAATGGCATATTAAAGATATGCTAAGTAAAAAGATTATCACGGACATCTGCATTAGTTATGCGAGCCCTGTTGTTTTATGTAAGAAGAATAATGATTACCCGGCTACACACCCAAAAAGGTGGCGTTTTGCAATTAATGACCGCAAACTGAATAGCGTTACTAAATATCTGGTTTATCCATTACCCATTATTGAGGAAGTCTTGCAAAACATAACTTCCACTAAATATGTGACGACATTAGATTTAACATCGGGGTATTTCAAATAGGCGTAAAACCTGAAGATGTACTGAAGACCGCTTTCATAACTAAGTCTGGCACTTATGTATTTTTGCGTACACCGTTTGGCCTGTCAGGCGCGCCAGCAACATTTCAACGTTGTCTGGACATTGTTTTAAGACCTGTCTTCGGGAAAAACACTTTTATCTATTTGGATGACATTATTGTTACTAGTGATAATTTAGAACAACACATTAAAGACTTAAAAGAAGTATTTTCATTATTAAATGAGGCCGGTCTAAATGTTAATGCTGAAAAGTGCAAATTTGTGGCAAAGGAATTGCGTTATTTGTGGTATAAAATTTCCAAGAAAGGCATAGAAACCGACAAATCAAAAATAATTGCAATTCAGAATTATCCGCCGCCTAATACGGAGCTAATAATTCTTTTCTATGGCTCTGCTCATACTATAGGTCCTTTATAAAAGATTTTGCCTCAATTGCCGAACCGCTATTAAAGGTAAAAAGTAAGAAGAAAGATTTTCGTAGACAGTCGAAGCTAACACCGCTTTTGAAAAATTAAAACAAGCGTTAACAGAAGCTCCTGTTTTGAAATTTCCCGAAAATGATAAAATTTATAAATCGCGGCCTATGTTTCGGATTATGCCGTATCGACAGTTCTTTCCCAAAATGGGCAGCCCGTGGCGCTCTTTAGTCGTACTTTAAATGATACTCAAAGAAATTACTCAGCGACAGAGAGGGAAACACTTGCAGTTCTGTTAGCAACACAGAAGTTCAGGGTCTAATTTGGAAGTTCTCCAGTAACGGTCTACTCTGATCATGAGGCGGTCGCTAGATTATATTCAGGAAAGAATCTATCGCCGAGGTTAATAAGAGGGGCTCTTAAATTACAAGAATATAATTTGATAATTAAACACACGCCTGGAAAGGAAAATGTCTTCGAATATTGTGATTTCAACTTTCTTGCATGATGCTTTATTGTTGCTGCTAGTAAAAAGGGGCTACAGGTCGCTCCGAATATTACACGCGTCATTCTTAAAATCGTCGGCTGCTCCTTTTCTTTTGCTGTCCAAAGAAATCTTACTGCATTTCTGTCCTCAGGCTTCAACACAATTTGTAGAAAAGCAGCTTCAATATCTGCAGCAAATGCTATTTTGTGTTGTGTTTCTAAGTGTCTAGAAATCCAAGAGAAAACTGATCCGGATTGGTGGAATTATTGTCCCAGCCATGAAAATCCTTCGGACTTATTGACGAGAGGGCAGAAGGTAGAAACCCTTTCTTTTTACTGGCTTTAAATTCAGCAGACGATTCTTATGTGCGTTTATTAGAATTTCCTTTCTATCAAACCTTTCTTTCAGAATATTTATTGCCTTAGCATAATTTTCGGCAACTAACGGTAATCCCTTTATTGACATTAAAGCTGTGTCCGTTAATAAAGATTTGAGGTAATTAAATTTGTCTACATCCTTTAAAGCAGAGTTATTATGTATAACAGATTCGTATTGAGCCCAAAAACTTTGAAATTCACATATTTCGCCTTTAAATTTATTTATGGTTAGTTTCGGAAGTTTAGCGCCATTTGTATTTGTGTTCTCTGCCGTATCTATAGTAGAAGAATTAGATGGCATCTCATTTAATTTAACATATTTTCTATTTCTAAATATTCTATTGATCTTCGATTTACACAAGGGGATTTTATTTTTATATTCCAAGCTATCCTGTATTTCGGTGTCATACTCTTTTTCGACTGTTATGACAGATTCAATTTCATTGTTCAATATTAATATATCGTTTTCATTTTCATTTAAGATGGATAAGTCGTCTTCTAATAAATCAAATTTAATATTTAATAATTTCCTTTTCCATTTTAGCTATCAGTCTTGTTACTGATGCTCTTAGCGTTCCTCGCTTCTTTTTTAATGCTTTTAACTTATCCATCTTAATATTCGATATTCAATCACTAATGAAACAATAATAAATACTTATATCATAATATATCTAAAGATCACTGTTATCCCGGGTTTCGGCACCATGATTGAACCTTTTAAGGTCCTTTTCTTATTCTTATTTTTAACATTTAAAATTTAATAAATAATTTTTCTTTCCCTTTTTTATGGTTTAACAAGACGCTTGGAATTCTTTGCCATTTTGTTTTTCACACAAACATCTTTTTTTTCAGCTATGTACAACTAATCATGTTTACATTAGAAAGTTCATTATTTTACTTTGTTGCCACTACACTTTTATCAAAAATCCGCAATGCGGTAAAGAAAATATAAAGAGCAGAAAAATGAAAAGCTGCGCCATCTCGTGGCCAGCTACATAAACTGTAACAGCCGTGTCAAGAATCAAGGTGGATAAAGAAGGAAATAGTGCTGATGTAGCAATGCTCACATCCCTTATGATACATTCTCGTGAGACCGTAATAATGGAACTGGGCAAGGGTCCGGAATTTAAAAATATTCATGATTATTTAAGAGATCCTGAAACCTTTAGCCACCAAGATATTGTGGCGATAAGAAATACGGCAGCCCATTACGAACTAATAGATCGTCTATTATTTTATACGAAAACTACGAATCATAACAATGAAATACAACCTGTTATCCCAACTAGTCTTAGGTTATATATACTGCAGGAATTGCTCGATTCGCTCCTTGCAGCTCATGCTGGTATTCGGAAAACATTCAACGCGTACGCGAAGCAGTTTATTTTCCTTAACTGCAAAAGTTAACAAGGGCGTATGTCTAGTCTTGCCCAACATGTCAGGTAGTTAATTATGTTAATTTCCGCCCGACCGTGTTTCTAAATAGCATTAAATCAGATTTTCCAAGTGAAATAATTGGCGACGATTTATTGGGCCCTTTCCCGAAAAGGCAGTTAAAAAATAGGTATCTGCTTGTTATGGTTGACCATTTTAGTAAATGGACCGAACTGTTCCTCTAAAACGAGATTCTGCGAAATTAGTTACTGATTCTATTTTAAATAAATATATTTTAAAATACGGGGCGCCTCTAAACGTTATATCGGATAATGTTTATCAGTTTATAAGCAATATTTTTGGAGACATGTGTCAAAAACTGGGCATACGTCATTTAAAAATGGTCCCGTATCGGCCGCAATCAAATATAGCGGAGCGGGTCAACAGAAACATAGTAGGAACAACAGATGCAGAAACTTGTTTTTCAACTCAATACTCAGATCTAAAAGCTGGAAGCATTAGTTCCCCGAAATTTCCTAATTACTTTCATCTTGCTTACAGATTCTCACTTCTTATTCGAAACAAATTTCTGCTGCTATTGACGAAAGAAAACTTTCCTCCTACGAATAAAATAATGGAATTTGAAACGTGAAACTAAATCATTAAAGTGAACTGTTGCAATAAACTCACGAATCATTGTTCTGCAAGTTTGAAATGCAGTGACATACAGCATTTAATTCTCTCCCCTAAACGATTTATTAACCCAAAGGGGCAATTTGCCCAAAAGAGCTATAAATTTCCTTTTGGTATTTTGCGTTGGTTCACTATAAAAGTCTGAATCACTTTTCAAATTGTCGCCACCAAATGTCAGAGCCCTAAAGAAATTAAATAATACAAAATCTGCATAAATGTATATATCTTTCTCGCGTTGTGAAAAAGCAACGGTTCCTAGAGACATCAAATTTTGAATAGCATGCCTCTTCTCGAATACGGGTATCTGGAAGCGAATTCGGGATTTGTTTTATTATATATTTCACATTTTATAAAACTTCAACGAATTTTTGATTAACAAACTCAAAGATTTCAAAGGGTTCCATTGACATATCATCGCATGCATCTTCAAGTACGGATATTTTAATGCGCGACGTTTCTATAAATTCCTTACTGGTATTATGTTGGTAGCGTAGCAACGCAAAGACGTTACAATGTCTGACTGTATTTTGCGTCGAATGACTTGTCTGTGTAACTTTTGAATCCCATTTCGAATCCCCAGTCAAAAAACGCCTCGCTGGGCGTAATATAAAATCTGTAAGCTTTCAGACTTTTTTTTTTTAATTTCAGTAGTTCAGTCATTCAGATTTCAAGGAGCAATATCATCTTCTCCAAATGTCACTTGTAAAATGTATTTAACTCCTCAAAGACGCTGTTGCTTTTATTCTAGGGTTTATATGAAATCTTGTCTAATTAATATTTGCATATTTTAAAATTTTCATAATGAGAATAACTTTACAAAAACTTCTAAATTATGCTCATTACACATGTATTGCACTTCACTTAAAATTATACTTATTTGCGGATCATAAAAGTTCATAAAACGAGAGTCTATTTGACTTATTTGTGGATCATAAATATTCATAAAATCAGAGTTTATTTGACTTAATTGTATTTCTTACATGCCAAAGATGTTTATGATGTATATTAATTGAGTTATATAATATATTGCTAGTGTGAAATATGCATTAACATATATCCTGCATTAAAATAACTGTGTCATGGAATCAGCCCATATTCATGACTGTTTTTTAAATGAATAAGGACAATATTCAATATAGTAAGGACTGTATGCAAAATTAATAAGAACTATATACATTTTCTCACGTATGCGCATCATGGCCAAAACACTTTATATAAAAATTAAACATGTTGCCAAAGATAAAAAAAGAGGGAGTTTGAGAAATCCAATACTCAAATAAAGCATGTGATCCGAGTATATAAAACTATAAATGTATAACATGAATACCAACATACCAATTAAGCCTTGAATGAATATTAAAAGAGAACGCATACTGAAATGTGAAAAATGACTTACTCCATAAAGTTATAATTTTATATGCAAGATTTTTGTCCCTTTTATTGCATGCAAATGAAATAATGAACATTGTAGAGTTTTTATGGTGAGAAAAAGGAATAAACAAGCCTTTTTGTTTTCCTGGCAAATGTAAGGTGAACGAAATGTTTTACCATGCGAGGGGTTTGGTGAGATAAAGGAATCATATAAGAAAATAGTATATTAGTTGTTCACAGTTAGTGTAGCTGAATAAAACAGAATTTGACATTTACCTAACAGTACATCTCACAATGATTCAGCTAATTCAGAGCATATCTTTTTTAATTAATATGAACTGAGAAACTACATTTAATTACAGGTAAAAATATAACAACAAAATCTGTAACTTTACTAAACAAAAATATATTTTTTTGTTCGATTTGAAATGAAAATCAGCACGTCTTCTTTAAAAATACCCTTTTTCAATATATGTTAGAGGCTTTTAGTTTAATGCGTAGCAGCACTAAATAGTTTTATTTTACTGAAAAAGAATTCTTTCTGATCATTTTAATTAAAAAATGATCATGCAGAAAGCGAACTCGGTTATTAATTTTTAGTTATGATTGACACTCAAAACCATACGTTCATAAAATATTTAAAACGATTCATAAAAATAATAACATTTTCTTATTCCAAACAGCTGGTCATTTAAATACGTAAAGCTTGGCTTAAAATGTTTGATTCGTTGAAAATAACAGTCAATGTACAATATGTGGCCGGCAAGCGGCCGAGAGGACGAAAAGGTGATGATGATGTCTCTTTAGCTTTCAATGTAGTTGTAGGGGACAATTTGATTTCCAAACAAATAACAAAACTTTCGAACTTGGAAAACTCAGGACTTATTAATAAGAGGGAAGACTTCGATTCAACTGAAAACGAAGTCATTGAATATTTCGATTCAAATATAATATATGAAAATTCTCGCTACAAAGTGAGATTGCCTTGGAAACATGACACATCAAATCTAAATAATAATAGAGAAATCACGGAACAAAGATTTAATCGACTTAGAAAACGATATAAAAAAATCCTAATCTTTTTTTCGAATATAGGAACGTATTGATAGATCAGTTAAAGCAAAATATTATCGAACCAGTTACAGAAATTTCAAAGGAAGAGGATGTCGTGTTTTACTTACCACATAGGGAAGTTATACGGGAGGATCAAGCTACAAGTAAATTACGTATTGTTTATGATGCATCATCGCATGCCCCAGGGTCCATTTCTTTAAATGACTGTCTACACGTTGGGCCAAATTTATACCCTGAAATATTCGAAATATTGTTAAGATTTCGGTATAATCCAATAGCTTTCACCGCGGATATAAAACAGGCCTTTTTACAGGTTCTCATACATGAAAAGGATCGGGACGCAACCAGGTTTTTGTTCTCCGAATTCTCTAATGAAAAAACCATTTCTCCTGACATACATAGGTTCACTAGAGTTTTATTCGGAATAAATTGTAGTCCGCTTCTATCAACCGCCACCATTAAATAACATCTGAAAAATATGATAAACTGTACAACAGAAGTGCCTTTCGGGATTGGACTATTTTTATTATTACTTTTTTTTCTTTAACTGTAAAAAAAGATGGAGAAATTGTTACGTAAGAGAGTAGTAGTGTAACGTTTCGCTAGTGATGAGATATCTGTATTAAAATTTTGATTTAAAGTAATCCCTGCTCTGATTATTTCTTTTTTAACCTGCACGTTGTAACCCAGAGAGTTGCAACAAACTGTATACTAAAATTTATTAATTACTCAAAAAGCCGCATAATTAGTTCACATCTCTCGGCGGAGTCTCAGAACACAATCTAAGTCAATACAAGTGACCGCAAGGTGGCGCTATAAAACAAACATCAGCGTCATCGTTTTAGAACACAAATATTGCATATTTTTCACAGATGGCGCCTCTGGCGTCAACAGTCAACAGTATTCTTGTTAACCACATTCTTGTCATCTATTAACTCTTGATTTCATATACCATTCATGGTTATCGGCCAATTTTTTTTGCCCAAATCGAAATATTAAGAATTTAAATAAGTAATTCTGAATAACTAAGTCAAATACATCGAGGGATGTTATATGCAGCTTTTAAGGAAGCTGTTTACATAAAAATAATCATACGTTAAAGCCGGGATTAATCGAAGTAGAGCACGCAGTTTTCCTCTTTAAAATTAGGCATACTCAAATCAAAATTAGGCATATATTGACATTAATAACTAATTTATTTAGATTGACATTAATTTTAAAGATTTCTGTGCTCCTATTACTGGCAGCCTATATGAAAAGTAATGTCACTCTACAACTGATGTCTGCCTAATTTGTTCTGAGGTTGAATTCTACTTAATTTTAAAACTAATACTACTCAAAAGAGTTAGAGATTACTGAGAGTTCCTTTACTTGCCTTAAAAAGGTTTTTAACAGAAATGAAAGGAAAGCGAACAAAAGGAAAGTTATCACATTTATAAACTTCAGAATGTGCAAATTTTGTCTGTGACACTGAAAGTTTTCGATGAGGAGTGAAAAGCGATCTGCAACTTTACATGGATTAGAAACAATTGTCATGTATTGAATGCTTTGTAATAGTAAACGTGATGTCTCCAGACATATTATTTAGTCGAATGGCTATCATGGTTTGCCATCAGTCGTTTAGAAGCGGGTTTGACCCGTTGCAGCGGACATGTAAAGTTGCAGCTTTCTGTTTAGCATGTTGATTTGTACGTTTGCAGACATAAAACAATCTCAGGTGCAGATGATATGAATAGAGGAATTTTCTCATCTGAAACGAGTCGCACTTTAATGTAAACTGAGAGCTGATGCTCTCTTCGGTTTTATATAGTTTTCCCTGGCCGCCAACAAATTTCCAGTACTTTCCATTGCTCAAAATTACTGGAAAGCATATACGGCTGAAGTTACATATAAGGGCCGGGTACGGTTAGAGTTACATATAGGTATCAATTACAGTACCAGTTATAGTTATACAGAGACCGGATGAAAATGTTAAATAATCGCCAAGTATGTCGACTTTTGGAGATTTCAAGCCAAATTTGCTCCCACAAATTAGTCGCCAGAACCTTAACCAGCTTGGCAATATTTCTCCAGTTTAGATAGCCATTAACCTCAATGTTAAACGGACTTACTCCTGTAACCTTACTTTTTCCGTCGGAGATTCGCTTCAGGCATTTCATGTTACATTATAAAATGTACCACAATTTCACATATATTTTCACTAAAATTATTTACATATATTCAAAATTTGTAACCATACTATTGATTGAATGATTATAGATCTGTCATTATAAGCTAATCGTGAAGCCTCACGATCCGTTTTGGTCATCTGGAAAAGAATAGGAACTCAGTAACTCCCAACTTAACTAGAACTAAACCCATAAATTTGAATATGTAATATATGGCATGTTCTATAGAATTTCCTTTCGTTTTGAAAACATCCAACTTCTCATAACAGCAGCTTTCTGTTTAGCAAGTAGCAATTTGCTTACAAGAATAATAAGAAATCGACTCCAAGTCGCTTTTTGCAACATATTAAACGAATCATTTAAATTGCTTGTTTTGAAAAATTTTACAACAGAGAACATAGCAATTACTTTTTCGCTTATATTTGCTGCATATTTTTAATAGAAATTTAAGTATTTAAAGATCAGTAAAATACCGTGTTGTTCTTCTTCTGTCCGTTGCCATGCTTGGGTGTATTTTTAGAAGGCTTGCTGATTGATTCAACTTGGCAAAAAAGCCGTTCTACTTCTTCAAAGTTTAGCTCTGGCTCCTGGTTTTCGCAGTTTATTTCGCTCCATATAGAGTGAGCTAAGCAAATAAAAAGCAAATAGCAGAAAAGCAGATTTAGACACTGTAACCAGAAAAGTAAAAATTTCGAAATGGAGAGTGAGAGGACAAGACTACAATGATTATTAGCTACTTCACTGGTTTTAGTAGCAAAATGAAGTTAACATGTATTACTTTCAATTCAATACCATCTAATAATTTATTTCTGCTAGGTAAATGTAAAATATATGAACATAGAGCTTTTATAGATAAATTATACTCTGCTCTCAGAAATACAGACAGAAAATTTGATTCAAAACAATAACTCAAATACATGTACAAATTGTACAAATGAAAAACATGAAGTTGAATTAATTAAAACATTAACAATAATAATAAAAGATGACAACTTAATTAATGTTCAGTACACAATTTGTGTTCGAATATTTCATGAAACTGTTTCATGAAAAATATTGCCTATAAAATTCGAGGAAAATACAGAGTTATATGTACATTATTATAGAATGGTTTTCATGATTATGCATATCTCAACATTGTATTAGGCATGAAAATTTCACTATAAGGCATTTGAGTCCTCAGTTTATAAGCAATAGTTTTGAAGATATGTGTCGAAAAGTAGACATACGTCATTTACACAGTCCAGTCACATTAATGTGACCACCACGTACTTTCCATGTCAGAGATAAATAACCAATCACAGAAGGCAGGTGGCAGCACAGTGCAGTTGAGCGTATATAAAGGGTGTGTGAGGGCTTCGGAAAACATTTCAATCGTTGGCGTAATGCAGAAACGAAGCGATTTATCCGACTTCCAAAAGGGCATGATCATTGGCTTTCGGGCCAAGGGTGGAAGCATTTCCGAAACGGCTGAGTTTGTGAACTGTTCGCGTGCCGCCGTGGTAAAAGTGTACCGTGCATGGCAAAATGGGACTGTCCAAAATCAGCGACGTGGCAAATGTGGTGCACCACGGGCCATAGATGACAGAGGCGAACGACGGTTGCGGAGATGCGTTCGGGCAGATAGACGGGCTACCGTTGAGCAACTGACCACCAAAATGAACCAAGGGGCTACCAAAAGTGTCTCCCAAAGTACTATTCAGCGAACATTGCTGCGTCTGGGCCTCCGAAGCAGACGCCTGGTTCGTGCACCTATGCTGACTGCTGTTCATCGACGGCGAAGGCTAGAATTTGCACGCCAGTACAGCAGCTGGACGTCCACTGAGTGGCGACAGGTTGCGTTTTCGGATGAATCGCGTTTTATGCTCCATCGGACAGATGGACGTTGGCGTATAAGGCGTGAAACCTCTGAAAGGAACCACCCTGCAACCATTGCCGGAACGGTCCAAGCTGGAGGCGGGAGCATTATGGTCTGGGGAATGTTTTCCTGGCATTCTCTAGGTTCACTGATCATTGTGGAAGGCACAATGGATCAATACAAGTACGCATCTGTCCTTGCGGACCATGTTCACCCCTACATGCGCATTGTTTTTCCTCAGGATGATGGCATCTTCCAGCAGGACAATGCGAGGTGCCATACAGCTGCCAGTGTACGTGCGTGGTTCGAAGAGCACCAGGATGAGTTTACCGTCCTCCCCTGGCCAGCAAACTCACCTGACTTAAACCCAATCGAGCATCTGTGGGACCATCTCGATCGAGTTGTTCGCGCCATGGATCCTCAACCGCGTAATCTAGCGCAGCTGGCCACGGCATTAGAGTCGGCATGGCTCAACATCCCAGAGAACACCTTCAGGGACCTATGTGACTTTCTTCCTGCACGTCTCGCAGCAGTCCGCTCTGCGAAAGGTGGTTATTCTGGCTTTTGACAAATGGTCACATTAATGTGACTGGACTGTGTAAAAATGGTCCCGTATCGACCGCAATCAAATATAGCGGAACGGGTCAACAGGAACATAGTAAACTTATTCGTAGTTACGTTAAAAATTTTGCTAAAAGCTGGGACAATTATGTCAATGAATTAGCTTTCGCTCTTAGGACCGCCAAACACGACACGACGGGCAAAACGCCTGCTCAGTTATTTTCAGGCAGGAAGATTGTAACCCAATTGGATGAATGGTTTTATGTTCAGAAAAGGGTGCCTGAATTTGAAATATCGTATGTATAAAAATTAATTAATGCAGCAAAGAAAACACTGAAGTCTCGCAGAGAAACCAGAAGCTGTACGATGAGGCAAAAAGATGAGAATTAACTTATAATGTGGGGCATGAAGTACTTAAGCTGAAACATTCACTTTATTCAGAGTCGGAAGATAAAGTAGCAAAATTTTGCCCACGGTTTGAAGAGCCATATATTATTGAAAAAATAAGCCACTCTGTAGTGGTCTTAAAAGCCAAGAATGGTGAAGCATTTACGGCAACTATCGACCAAATCAGGCCATTTTACAATCGAAACGAAATGAAAATTTTTGAAGTTCTTTTGCAGGATCCTGGGCAGCAGGCAACATCTCATGACGTGGGACAAGAACAGCGACCACCAGAGTCAGCCAGAAGTAAAGAGATAAATAAGAAAAGAAAAGTTCCCAGATGGAAGACGGGAAGTAACAAGAAAAGGAAGATATTCCCCAGAACAGAACGGAGGAAGAGGGAAATTCTAACAATACGAAGAGAGCAAGAAGGAATGGCCGCAGTTATAGCACCTGTAAGAAAAGAAACAGCGAACCATCGGAAAGGATTCTATGCAGGAAGTGTCCACGAACTGGCCCGGGAAAGTCAGCTGCAGACTCAAGGTAGCAACGAAAGTTCGAACAGCGAACGGCCAGAACCCGGCAGCATATAAGCATTCTGTACCGCGCCACACGCATAGGGAAGAATCCGTACTTGTGATTGGACATACTTTCAGACGACATCATTTTCTCTTCGCGTAATGACATTTAGGCGGGATTTTTACAGTTTTGTTTTCGTTGAATGACGCGCATGAGTGACACTGAAGCTTGAAAATTATCGTTTGTTTTCGTTCAAACGAAAGCATTTATCTACAGCAGCAATAAAGTTATAAAATCTTTCAAACATACTGTTAATACCAGAAGCAAACTTAAGTGCTTAGATTATATAAATAGTTGAGTTCATGAATTTAGTGCAAAAACCAAAACACGATCATCTTGATCCAACTTGGCACTGTATGCTAGTAAGTATAATTATCATTGTTGCAATTTTGTTGCATTCTATTTCTTTCACATTGCAGAAAATATTTCCTTTGACAATTTTATGTCATTTCCATGTTAACGTCCATGTCATTGTAATATTCTATTGCCTTAAATAAAAGAAAAACTGCATTCAGTACTGTCGCTGATTTAAATACACGCGTATAAGAAAAGAAATTTCCTTCTGTGACAAACACTATTTTTATGCAAAGGTACAAAAGATGTTACACATTAAAAAACGGGCAACACTCCTAACGCAATATGATTTAATTTAAAATACGTATCTTTATTTCTCTGCTCCAATTCTATATTAGTCTAACTTCAAAAATAAATTTTACTTTTCAGACTGATTATAATTATTATGAATTTATTATATACTACGTTAGTTCCCAACGTTTTTGCTGTTTCAGGAAATCTTATGCTTTCGGAGACTGCATCAGCAGAGAATGGAGATATAATGAACATAACTTAATTAAATAATAGTCACAACGCTTTTAATATAAAGATTTTTAAATTAAGAATACATTTATTAAAAATCTATGCACTTGATATTAATACACATATAGCAACAAAAATACAACCCAAATAATAACCTTTTCGGTACTGCTATCAAAATGTAAACAAACGGTGTGAAGGTATACCCTCGAGCCCAAGCAAAGACAAGATGTTCCTAAGCATAGAGGAAATGATGTCATCGAAAGCCATATCCATTTACGAGACGGGATTTGTCTCTATGTGCGTGGCGCGGTACAGAATGCTTATATGCAACCCGGCAACAACCGACTAGAGATATCTCAACGCCTCCAAGGACACCACCCATCAAGCGATCTGGAAACCAACCAACGGATAGGAAGAAGTTTTTCAAGGGCCGTCAAGCACGCCCAAAAAGAAAACGGATTGAGGAGGAGATGAGACTGGGGTCCGGCCCGGACAAGGCATCGGATCAATCAAACCATGGTCTTCACTACCTTCCCAGAGTGGGCGGCTAAACTGATGTCTGAATATCAGAAAGATAAGTAAAACTTTATGTTACTTTCAAACTTAAGTTAATTTTTCGTTCTTACTGCAAGTGGCAGAATTTAAAGAGAAGTTTCACTTCATGTGAGGTCTACCTTTATCGCCAAAAAACGCGAGAAATGTGATTTGCCTATTTGTCACTATGTTTTTCAACTAATCGCGAGTAATCTAAAATTATTGTATAATATTAAAGTGTAAATACTTGAGAATTGTAAAAGCTTTTGTAACTGTATAAGATAAGTACCTTAAGAATATTCTAAAAATATTGTAAAAAGCCTTATTTAAAAGATTCTGTTAAGAAAAGACATTTTACTCTGAAGGACATGTGAAATGTATTATTTAAACGTAAAAGAGAGAACACTTGCTTTCAACAGGAGAAAGTTAACTGTATGCTTTCAATTGTGTAGAATTAATGACATGTTAATGTGTTCTTATATATATGTGAACTGTTCCGTTAAAATTTAAGAAGTACTGTGATATGTTAAAAGTGGAAATGTTGTATAAATGCCAAATTTCAAAATTTAATGGTATGACTGAGGAAAAAGAAGCGTTACGCATTGCGAATATGTGCTAAATTTGGAATGAATGAAGGTAGTTAGACTCTCTGATGATACACTGGAGAATTAGCCACTTATTTTAGAATAGTACCTCAGGGCTCAGAGATGAATGTAAGGTGTGTTCTGAGGTCTTGTTATGTTCAATTTTAACACGTTAGTGTTTTGCTTGTAGGCGGTAGTGTTGAACACTTGATCATTGATACCCCGGGTTTGGTGTTTCTCTCTTTACAACACATGTCAGAGAGTACGGGGAAATAATTAAATAATGGTATGAATGAAATAAGAATGCAGTTTTAAAAGAAAAAGTTATACTTGTTCATGTTACGTGGCATTTAAATTGTTTTACAAATTGACTAAACTAGTTTTCCTTCCAGATCTCTGAAAGGAACCGATAATTTCTCTTTTTAGGTAATGTAACACATGAAGAACAATTGTCCCTGGAGAAAATGTAAAACTGCTTTTTACACGATTTCTAGGTTACATAGTTTTAGTGAGGAATTTTTGTAAAAGATTGGCTTCGCGTTAGACTTGGAATTTAGAATTAAAATTTTTTCGACAAGGTCGTTTAGACCTTAGTTTCCAATTTTTTAACTCTGGTGGGAAGTATGTAAGGATCTTAAGTTTGTCTAACGTTTATTTTATTTTAAAACTTTACTATTATCTCTTATTTTCCACTTCCGGCCAGAATTCACGCGTGAATATGTTTATCCAAATTGTACTTGCTAACGCTTAAGTATTTAAGTTGTGGATTTTTGCCAAGAATGTAGTAGAAGGAGAGGGAGTGGGCCGTCTTGCCACTGGACTTCATGCGATCTTGCTGCCCACCTGTAAAGGCAGAGGTTTTAGTCCTCTAGAAAGCTAAAGGCGTATTGTAGTTTTCCGCAGTTTGCGTACTACATACGTAGTAATTTAAAAGGCCAATCTTAGTGTTAATCATCTGTGTAAAATATTAAATTTAGCTCTTATTTAAATTTTAGTTAGTTAGTAGTCTTATGTTTTTACATTCAGACCACAAGTGGTTGGTCTTTGTATCCCGAAGTGCGGGACCACCTGTCATATCGTGGAAAATAAAGTGTAATTTAACCCTTCTTATATTGTCGTCTTTTTTACACTTCATAAGGCATAGTTTGTAGTCAAACCCACTGTCTATTCAGGACACATCATGTTCGCGAAGCAGACGAGAAGAAATACAAGTCCTGACAAACTGAATACCAGGATTAATGGAATTCATTGTTGAAAGTGTTTAAATCATCTTTATTACCGTGAAACAGAGTAAAAGTATCGTCTACGTAGCGGAACCATACCGGGAAATTTAAAGTTTCAAATAATTGTGATTTATAATAATGCATGTAGATATCAGTCAGGATGGGACTGAAGGGGCTTCCTATGCCTAATCCCTCAGTTTGCTTGTAATATTTACTTTGGAAAACAAAATGCGTTTGCTTCAAACAGAGTTGAGAGAAATTAGCTTATCAATTTCGATGGAAGAGAAATGAAATTCGCGAAGTCTGGTTTCTAGACGTCTTAATGCACCCTCGACTGGAACACTGGTGAATAACGATTTTACATCAAAAGAAACCATGAGTAAATTTCTAGGCGAAATACTTTTAACTTTCTTTCAAAATTCTATTGAGTTTTTTATGGTGTAAATGTTATTATCTAATAGACTCGAAAATCCAGAAACTAAATATTTAGCTAACGGGTACGAGGCAGTGCCTAAATTTGATACAATAGGGCGGAAAGGAATACCACTTTTATGAATTTTGGGAAGAGCATATAATCTGGCACAATTCGTAACAGATGGGATAAGAGGCTGTTTTAAGTTGGTCGAAAGGATTTGCGAAGATTTCATCCCGGTTTTTATTTTTGAGAGGTCCGAAGGTGAATGGTCTTTAGGGATCGGATTATATGGTCCTTTGTTTAAGAGTTTAGCTTGTATTTTACAGAAGTTTAACTTTCGGGTCGTTTATTCTCCTGTCAATAAAATTAGGGGTTCCATACTCAAGGACTCCATTCCAGATATGAATTCCTGGGATATTTATAGGATCTCTTGAGAGTGTGGTTTAATTTACATTGGTCAAACTAAGAGAGCCTTACAATTTCGCGTTAAGGAACATGAGGCATATGTTAGAAAAAAAAAACACAGAAGTTCTCTGTTGCCCATCATTGTTGGTCCAAAAATCACACCTTCAATTTTTCTGAAGCCAAAATTATTCAGAAAACATCT
>KK116999.1:0-17851 GCA_000611955.2 Stegodyphus mimosarum
AACTTTTTAACGACTTGTGCATTCAATATATAACGAACCCGTACGCACGTAACAATATATATTCTTCCTTTTCACTAAGTTATGCATAAATGAAAACTTTCAATTATTGTGTATTTTTTACAAAACAAGTAGATCACTGTAGTGATTAATAGTATCTCTTAAGCATTTCGTAGGAAATAATGGAAAGTAGTCAACTGAAATGTATAGGAACAGAAAACTGCAAATTTCTTTAAAAAAAATTCTCACTACTTTTGTTGTATTTTCTTTAATGTTCAATAAAGGAAATTTTCAAAATGAGTACTTTTTGGGTGGTTTGTTTATAGAAGTAAAAATACTTTATTCCTTTTGTTGGAACTTCCATTTTCTCTGAATTACTTCTACTGCCGCAAATGCTGTGCGTAACGGCTTTCCGCGCAATATCCAAAATTTTGAGAAAGTTTCTCATTCGTTTCTCTTTGCCTCTGCCTATTTCTCATTCACGGCTCCCGCTTTTCATGTATGAGAGACAGAAAGTAAATAGTAACAGCTGCTTTCATGTTCTCGAAATTCATTTCGCAAACATACGATCTCATATCTGGCGTGGCGTTGCCTGTATTTTCTGCATACTGCATTCCCCATACCTAGCCGTTCACATTCTAGAAGCGCTTGAAACGCAACAGTTTTGATTTGTTTCATAGAGAAATATATACGTCTTGGGAGTTTGAATAATTTCTGCCCAAAAAGGAGAATTTTTTGCGAATGAAATATTTGAATTTTTGATTTTGAGGGTGTAATTCCCAAAGCTATCTGTTTAAGTGTTAGAAATAATGCTCCCTCATAATTTTTTTTCGAAGTTAAATTAAAACAGTAAAGTCTACTAACAGTTTACTATTAGAACTTTCCAAAAGAATATTTTAGCTGTAGATATTTTTTTTTATTTTGTAATTCGAAAATCACTTGAAACCTTTTAGTTTAGTAACGGAGTATATTATTTTAAAAAGGTCATTCAGTAATCGAGTATGCAATTGAAATAATATTAATTATTCAGTTAGTTAGTAAAAATTCTCTATGAAAAAAATTATGAAGGCATTTATTTCTTGTCTCTTTTTTGAATTTTCATTCATACTAGCAGGTGCTATTTTATAAACACCTCGAAGGAAAACCTTACGAGGTGTTCTTTTACGGATTAAGTGTCCTACCAAATAAAAAGTATTTTTCACTCTAGGAAAGTACTTGTTGCTAACCTCTTTCTCACGTGATTTGGTGAAATAGCTTCATTCCGAATTAAGTCTAGTAAATAAATGCAGAAATCTCCAGATGGTGTTAATTTATGATGAAATAATAACGTCGCAATTTTTTTCAACCAACTGCTCATATTGAAATGTTCTGTATCTTTAACTTCTTAAGTATTAATTCTTATACCACTGCGCCTGTCATAACTGCATAGCATAAAACTGCTTTAGGCGTCAAAATAAAATCTGCGTATCATGATCGAATAGCAATTTTTTTTTATTAATCTCTTTAAAAAAGAAAGAAAAAGGGGGGAAAAGCTTTTCGAGAACTACATTTTGAAGTTTTCAGATTTCAGCTTTTATTCTATTTTTTATTTTGTTTTAACTTTCATGCACGACTCTTTGATTTAGACATATTCTGAAAAACAATCTTTAATTGTACAAGTATTTAAGTAAGATGCTTAACGTATTTTGATTAATTTCGTTTTTAAAATAATAGTGGGCAGGTAAAAAAAGTAAGACTAGTTTTTTTAATTGATTGTTTCATCATTTTGGAGGGCTTTTTTTAATAGAATCCTTTCGAAAGGGTATGGATTTCGAAAATTGTATCATATCTTCAAACACGTTTTCCATGAAGATTAAAATAAGATAGTCCAAATTTCTGAAAAATCACCTATATTTTGCCAGATGTTGCCATTTGTTGTCAGTTCAAGTTCGTTAGTTTTCTGAATCCCATATCTTCATTTTCACCGAATCACATACACTGCTAGCCACCGTAAATGCAACATCCTGAAGGAAGCATGCAAATAACATGAAATTTACAACATGCATTAGCGGAGGTGAGATATGCAAATGATTAGAATTTCAGCGCAGACGCACATCACGCGCGCCTGTGGCGCCACTTCAAAGCACTATTTAAGACTTGGAGTTTTCGACGATTTCAAGTTCGGCAATTGGATTTTTCTTGTGATCTTTTTAAAAAAAAACGATCAATTATGCCTCGTAGTAAACAGCGATCTTCGTTTGATCAAGTATCCGAGTTCGACAGAGGAAGGATAGTGGCCTACCGAGAGTGTGGATTATCTTTCAGGGAAATCGGTAGTCGTGTTGGACGAAACCAAACAACTGTAATGCGGATATGTGACTGTTGGATGCAGGAGGGTACGACGAACCGACGTGCTCAATCGCATCCACCTCAGTGAACCACTTCACGTGATGACAAGAACATTGCGCAGATGGCAGTGACGGATAGCTCAGTCACATCACGAACCATAGCACAGCACATTCAGTCTGTAATGCATCATCCAGTGTCTGTGCGTACCATTCGACGCCGTTTACAGCAGAGTCGTCTGTCCGCAAGACGTCCATTGCTTCGTCTACACTTGACGCAGAACCACAGACGTCTCCGCCGCCAATGGTGCGATGAAAGAAGGATGTGGACGGCAAAATGGAATGAAATTGTCTTTACTGACGAGTCACGCTTCTGTCTGCAACACCACGGTGGTCGGTTTCGAGTCTGCAGACACCGTGAAGAGAGGATGCTGAACAGCTGCGTTATGCACCGCGACACTGGTCCTGCACCGGGTATTATGGTATGGGGCGGTATTGGATATCACTCTCGCACTCCTTTAGTACGCATTGCCGGTACTTTAAACAGCCAGCGTTACATCTCTGAGGTGTAGGAGCCAGTTGTCCTTCCTTACCTTCAGGGCTTGCCCACAGCCATATTTCAACAGGATAATGCGCGACCACACGTGTCACGCATTGTCCAAGGGTTCTTCGTCAATCGCCAGATTGATTTGCTTCCCTGGCCGGCTCGCTGTCCGGATCTTTCGCCGATAGAACCAAGAAAGAACCAAAAACATGTGGTCCATGGTTGCTAAACGATTGACCCAGATTACGTCCCAAGCTGCCACACCAGATGAACTTTGGCAACGTTGGAAAGCTGCTTGGTCTGCTGTACCCAAAGAACACATCCAAAGTCTCTTTGCATCAATGCCGAGGCGTGTGACAGCGGTGATCTCTAACAATGGCGGCTACTCTGACTACTGATTCTGGAAGGAACCATACTTCGCAGAAGTCTATAAATTTAATCGTTTGATACTTGGTCAACATATTATCTACTAAATAAGTTTTGCTATGATATCTCTTGTCTTTCTTGGAGTTGCAATTTGGGTGGCCAGCAGTGTAGTTCAGGAAACTGAAGTAAAATAGTTGTACACACAAATACACTGCAAGCAGCCATACAATCGGAATACTGCAGAGTATAGAACACATAAAAATCCAAAATAATGTTAATATATATATATATATATATATATATATAAAGCAGTTTATAATAAAGCAGTTTATAATAATTTCCTCGATTTATGCACAACCCATCGCAAAATTTTTGTATATGTTTCATCAATGTCCGAAGAGGATACTAAACTTCCCCCTCCGCCTCTTCAATTAGAAGTAAAATAATGTTGGTAAACGTTTATTCATCCGGAAAAGGAAATCTCCAGCTTATTGCACTTGTACTACATCACTGTTGCTCAGTTTTCCAATCTCCTGAACAAATCATGATAAAATATGCTTTTCTGCTTCAGATTAAGACTCAAGATTACCTATCATCCTAATGTGAAAAAGAGAGATGAGCTATTTTTATTTTTCTTGCAAAGCGATCAGCGCAGTAAATTGTATAGATTTAAGCTTTTCTTAGATAGATGATGATGATTACATCGTTACTCCGAAATCAATTTCAAAGTCGTGTTTGATTAAGCATAAGTGTTTGTATGTGGATTGAAACTTTTTTTAAACTGTTGGAGAAACAAAAGCGAGGGGGAAAAAGGTATAATCAATCATCAGTCATGTTGCTCTTAATGATGTCCCTCCGAGCCCTTTTTTTCGTGGCGTTAAGCTTGTTTTTAGTATATGAAAATCCATATTTTTAGCGTTTTAAAATTTCAGCATGTGTTTCTTTAAACGTATTTAATAGATGAATGCTATGTTTTTTAGCGTTTTAAATCATTCAACGTATGGGTTTGAGCCTATATTTTTTTATTTGATTTTACATGCACCCTAATATCCACCTGGTATTTTTTAAAATTTTCAGCGCTGTTTTGGTGACGCTTGTACACTACTTTTAATGGAAACTGAGAAAATATTTAGGCAGAGGAATCTTTATCTTGCAACTTTTTTTTAAAAAAAGGAGGCAAATGAACATCATAAATTTCTAGAAGAAATTGCTAAGTAATCCTCCGTTTTGACTCTTGGAATGACGGATAAATTGTGTATGCTTGTAGTGAATGTTGCCAGATCGTACGAGTTTCCGCAAATTTGCTGCTTTTGAGAAACCTCTGCCATTAAAATTTATGTGTATGCGATTTTGCGAAAGCTTTGGTACTCTGCCATTTCTTTGTGCTACTTTTGCAACTTTAAAAATTTTTAATAGATCGTAAAAACGCTTGTATGATAAAATACGTTTATAAAAAATAAATAGAAAAAACTTTTATGTTCGCATCTAGCCTGAGATCCCAGAGCATGTTCAAACAGTTTTCAACGTCAGTGGTTGCTGTTTTCACGTGCTTATTGATTTTTTAATCTTTAAAGTTTCCTAATAAGCAGTGCAACTGTAAAATGGGTATTTTCAACCAAAACCAAACAGTGAATTATATTCTGTTTGGAACTCCTGGATTCTATACTTTGAATGAAAATGTCATTGGAACACTGGATTTTTCCTTATTAAATTATTCCTTCCTTATTTCCTTGTAAATAAAATACAAAAATCTTAAAGCTTTCAGATTTTATATTTTGCCCAAAGGTGCGTTTTTTCAACGTTTTGTGGGTCGTCTTTATTTATGAAATATCATGTTCTTCGCAGGTAAATCATAAAATTCAATTCAACAGCAATATCACAAAATAATATAAAAAGAACATATCTTTAAAATTTCCGGCTCACAGTCTCGCGCGCTGGAGATAAAAAATTTTATGCGAGTAAAACCTATGTATACGCGAATTATTTGCCTTTTGTGTAAAAAGGGCAATTTAAATCCGCAAAAACAATTGCAATTAAAAGGAAAATATGGCAGAAAAAAGTGTAAAACAGAGTTATGTGCCTTAATACTGTTGGTTTTATTTTTTACAAATATTGTTTTTAAAGCTAATTTTTTCCTCCAATTTTATGGTGGTAATGAAGCGATTTGTAGCATAAGTACCATTACACAGACAGAGAAAGAAATGAGATTCATTCTCCGGATTATAATACCTCAGAACTAAACAATAGAGCAATAGAGGTTAAAGTTAAAGCAAAATTGATTTAATAAATAACAACACACCCACACACACACAAAAAAAAAATAGTAAAGGAAAGGAGAAGTTAAAGTGAAAATGGAAATCATAAAAATTAATTAATTAACATGAAATATATCATGTTATGCACTGTGTTTTAATTTGAATAATAACAACTCAGTTTGGGCCTCACTCTGTAGTGAAATGAAAGAAAACTATGTTTAGAAGAATTGTACAGCTATTAAAAAAATTACAAGCTAGCCATTATCTGTAATAAAGCATTTAATATTCTATCATACCTATCCGATCGAATATTGGTGTTCAGATTGTTTTAAACCAAGCTTTAAATTAGCGGTGTTCAAAATATATTCTGAATATACCATGAAAATCTTCAGTACCGGGTTTCCTTAATTAGAGCTACCAAACCTTCGGGCAAATTCAAGAGACTCCCGAATTTTCACTACATCTCCCAGTTACCCGATAAATCTCTTCGTCTTTCAATTTTTTTATTCTATTTTAAATCAACACTTTCAGATCTAAATCTGTAAAAATTGTTAATAATCAAAAGAAACGGAAATACTTCGAAGAAAATTTTGATAACATGTTCTTTAAAAATGCTAATTCGGTGATGATGTCGATTCTTAATAAAACTTAAATTGCCTAAATTACTTTTTTACCATATTAGAGTAATTTTTCTAATTAATTTTTATTCAGTCCGAAGCGTTTTAATGAGTTACAAAGATTTGTAGAGTCTTTTATGAAGATTTATTAACTAACATTTGATTGGTAAGGACAAAATATGCGTATGTTTGTATAAGATTAAAAAATATGAAAGCAAACTTCTAATTTTAACTTCTAATTTAATAATTAATAACACCTTTATTCTTTATTTTAGTTTGGGTAGTTCCCCTTTCTGTCCTAAAAATAATAGCCATTTATAACATATCTATCTAAACTGCGTAATTTTAAAATTAATCTGCATCATAAGATCTTGCATAATCGACAGTACAGATATCTTTTATCAGGATTTCTATTAAAAAACGAAACTTTTTACACTTTTCCAAGCTCCATCTGAATGCGTGGTCATTCTTCGGCTTTACTTGCTGTGTGTTAGGATGATGTCGCTTACCTCTCTCTCTATCATTCATTGTGTATCCTAAGATGTAAATTTCAAAGAGTGTTATGAAGATTGAGTTCAGATTGTGCTGGTGATGTTGTGGGAATCGGTTTGTGCATCTAAAGAATTGAGTGATCCAGTAATAACGTTATGTTAAATCTAGAGTTGCTTCTGGCTGCAATTGTCATCATGCTACCTACGCAATAAACCATTTTCAATTACATTACAGCTAGCTGCTCTACCGAATCTATTACAGTTTCATATATATGTAAATATGCTTTAAATTTGTACATTGTCAATTTTACCCTTAAGATTATATGTATGCTTATTAATTTTGTTTCCATCGTGTTTAAAAACATTTTAATAAATAAAGCTTTTTCTTCCCTGCGCCGATTTCCATCAATATAAATATTACAGGAAATCGAATGAAATTCGACCACAGTTCAATACTGAATTAGCTATTCTAAATTTAATTTAATTATTTTACGTTAAAATTGTGTTAAAATTGCTTTTATGCGTGAATTATGCATTTGACATTAAATCAAGTTTTCTAATTTAAATAATTTTTCCATTAGAGTGCTGAACTCGTGTCGTAGCATTTCGCG
The DNA here is from genome assembly GCA_000611955.2 of Stegodyphus mimosarum. Taxonomy (NCBI): domain Eukaryota; kingdom Metazoa; phylum Arthropoda; class Arachnida; order Araneae; family Eresidae; genus Stegodyphus; species Stegodyphus mimosarum. Next base: position 7,206 of record KK116999.1, read on the forward strand.
AGTTTTTTATATTTCAAAGTTGGATGTTATATTTAGAGGTTCCGCAAGTTTTAATCAAAGTAAGAAAGAATATTTAAATACTAGTGTTATATACCATATCAATTTGATATAGTGGAGGTTTCAACTTAAAAAAAAAAAGGATTTAAGGGTTTCGTGCGTAAACAAAGTTTGAATATCCTTGCATTGATGTATGATTCACGACTGACGCATTAGTAGGTAAAATAAATATTAGTAAAAAATAAAACATATTTTAACATCAGTAAATTTTATAATGTCAATATTTTAATGCAAATTTACAATTATGATACAAACCGCCTCTTTGGTTTATTTTTTCGTTTAGTTATAATTTTTCTCGTAGTATTGCATAAGTTTTTATTGCTAGATTTTAAAATCTTATATTTTTGCACTGCGTAGGAAATAGCTTCTCGTGAAGTATTTTTATGCAGTTTGTCTGTTCATTGATTTTTGATACGTGTAGTGAAAATTTATTTCTTTTTTACCATTTAGGTTTTACCACCAAGAAACAAAATAATCAAGACTGAACTCATAAGTGAGTGAAAATCTTTTTTATATATATTTAGTTGTTGTATTATCTATTTATCTCAAGAAACTTTTACACGTACGTGGAAAAATTTATTTTTGTATGATTGTGTACACTGCATGCAAAATAAAAGCATCCCAGATCGAATTTCAGTACAAATTGCTTTTAATTAGTGCATATTTAATTAATAGCAGGGCTATATATGTAACATACTGCATGGGGATATATTTAACGCTTCTACATAAAGGAAAGTGCCTCGAACTGTATCAGCGCAAATCAAATTAGCAATACCTTTCGATTCGATTTGAGTATACTTTTATGTAGAACTTTCTTTTGTATATTATATGCATATCAAATAAATTATTCCACTAATTTATTTCATACGCATGTAATATACAAAATAATACTTAATGCTTCTGAATATTAATAATACATGTTTTTGTAAAAAGTGGATACAGTAAGAACATTGTATGAGAAATTGAGAAATTAAACTTTGATTTCTGAAACTATATGCAACGATCACTCTCACTGTGACCATCTCCTAAAAAGATCAATATTTCTAATAACATTAAGAAGGATAGCTAGTGATGAAAATCATCTCCCTAAGACGGTATATTTAAATTTAAAATAGCTTTCAGAATCGGCTTAAAAATATCAGTCACTATACTGTGAAATATCTACTGGATGTAATTTATTCATCTAGCAAAACTGTACGCTAAAAGTTAAATTAGCTTTGATATTTCTGTTTTAAGTGCTAATTATGAAATAAAAAATTTGAAAAACATATGCGAATGACGTTATATTATTTTCATAGCGAATCTGTAAAAAAAAGGGGGGGAGGACTTGGTAAAGGATTAATACATTTTTGCTCAAGAATGACTAATGAAAAACTGCAGTATGAGATTTATTATTTTGTCCTAAAATCTACATATCTTATGTAGTTTTATGGTTTGATTTTAACAAAACTTTTATAAAATGTAATTTTGAAAGTAAAACAAAACTAATTGAAGTAGAAGTAGTTCTTAGGTTGCTATTTAAAGTCTGAGTTACACTTTCAGATCCCAACATCAGAATATTTCAAGAAATATGAGATGCTTAAAATTAGGCAAAACAGCAGCCTTATTTTGGCATAGATTTTAAACAAAATTATGCCATTCATAGAAACAAGTTTTTACTTCTGAAGGAAAGGAGACTTGTGCATGATCGGTTTCGAAATCCGATGGGGTGTTCTTTAAAGTCTACGCCGAAATTCAAAGATTGCTGCTTTGCTTAATTTTTAAGTTTTACATCGGCGTGTTTGGTATCCTATTTGAAATATGAAAATGTTAAAATGGAAGTCAATAGTAAAAGAAACTAGTGTAATGACGAATAACATTGAAAAAGTGTAGAGAGTTGCAAACAGGTGCAAGACAATCTGTTTTATGTTGGGAGAGAGCTAAATGTTCATCGTAGCGCCTGAACTTGACTGTTGAATCATTAACAAAGTAATCTAACCATTTCCAGAAGTCTGCATGTGGGCGGCATAGGATTACTTCAGTGGCTGGCAGACAGTATCTGTACAAAAATGCTATATGCCATGGAGTTACAATGCAACAGTTAGATTCGGAGCTCTTTGTGAATATAATAAAGCCCATATATGGAAAAAATGTTTAACATACACTTCATCCTGCATTATGGTTTTTTTTTAAGTCACTGTCTTACATCACAGCCCGATAAATTGAGATAGCTTCTAGTGGAATCAGTATCTATGAAATTAAGTACTATTTATGGAGAATTTTAATTCAACTTCCAAAATGCTTCTTGAAGAGTTCTGATACTGAGAAAATCTGAGACTTGACAACCAACGGTAAATATCACAGAAAGAGACCATTTTAGTGGACGTGTTTTGCTAATGTGGGCTGAAATGGTCTTGAATTCACGCCCTCCATATTTTTGCTGGTCTTTCAGTTACGAAGAATTTCGATATCGCGATGAAATTCGATACTGTAATGTCCTCTATTTATTGCTGACCCGAATACTTGTGCAATATTTATACATGCATGAGCAGATAGAGTCAACACCTTCTAGACGCTATTCGAGACGGTCGGTATTCATAGATCTTGTTTATTCAGAGATGCTTGGAAAGTGAAATAATTCTACGTATACAGTAATCAAACATAAATCCAGTAGAACGTATATGGAATAACATATAAGGGATATGCAAGGAAGAGGTGTTGCAGATCGCCGTGTCCCTATAAGAATGGTCCTCGAATTCCGATATGCGCGTCTAGCAGCATGGCTATTACTGATGCAGAAGGGCATGAATCGCCATTATCGATTTTGCATTTCATCTAGAGATTACCATGCAGACTATTAAACTAACGATCCCTCTGAACATCCTTAATGCCAAATTTAGCTGTCAAAATATCAAAATTTATATACTTTTTCTTTTGCCTGAGATATCTTTTTCAGTGTGTGGTCTAGTGTATCTGCAAAATCTTCTTTTGTGAACTTCATTAATTAAATGTGGTTTTCACTCGTAATGTGTCTTGCTTATTTTTTGAGCAGCATCATATGGATTTATCATTTCAAATTCAATTTCATTCTCAAAACTTCGAGTAGAGTGCTTGAGTTTTATATGGAACTAGAACTTAAAGAAAAAAATACGTAAAAAAAGAGAAAATAAAAATGCTTTCTTTTTTCGTCTTCTTACGGTAATGATGCCAGCTAATGGACTATCGCATACTAAAATGCCGTTAAAAACGCTTTGTGAGATGTTATTTCTTCAAGGACCATTAATCCTTGTATGTCTTTCTCTATGACCCTATTGATTTTCTTCAGAGAATGGCTTTATGAACGGTGAGAATTGGATGCCTTTAAATGTGGTAGTAATGTCAGAAGGGGATTGTTTTATTTATTTGTTTTCAAATTGTTCAGATAGTTTCAAAAGTGAACAAAGCAATAAACAAATAAAAGCAGTCATTTAGGAAATCATTTTAAGGAAAACATTTGTTAATGTATAATGCATAGCATTTCGGCTCAAAATGAATTGTTTTCGTAATAATACAAAGTTTTCCCCATCCCTTCTCTACCCTGTTCCCATTATTCTAATGTTTATGACCCATTAATTTTGATTATTTAAACTTTTGTATTGGAGATCAGAGCAAAGAAAGAATATTTCTACTTGAGTAGTTTTCAGAAGATATCGCGCATGTTCTTTTTTGCTGTCTTTCGGTTAAAGTATGTGATCCTGATAGTTATGCGTTATCGAAGTATGGCTCTCAGATTTCCGTTTATCGTTTACGAGTTTATAACTCTCCTTTCTTTTCTTGGAAGTGTATACATGGTGTGAACAATACCATTGGTATTTGTGATTTAATGCGGTCTTCCCACTGCACTTTCGGTCTTGAGGACGGGCATGCATATGCATTTTGGTTCAATATAGTTTCTTCTAAAAAGGCAGTGAGTGTTATGTGATAATTGCCCATTGGCTTTCTGTTTAATGTGCTAGACTGAGATAAGTATCACACGATAAGAAGAAGTGAAACAAAAATTCAGGTTACATAGCGTTTATTCATGTGTACTGAATATATTAAAATACTGCTTATAATATAGAAGTCCATCATATGTTCTGAATTTGCACATTTTGTTTTAAACAATGTGAATATTCAGGTTTTTGCAATATTAATCGTAAAGCGCCTTCTATGGGAGAAAATATGGAAGAAAATTTATCATGTACTCGAAAAACCCATTTGTTATAAGTCCGTATAGTTGCAAATCGCATTGCGGTATTCCAATTTGTTGATTTTTTATCATCTTTTCAAAAGTGTTCAGATTTGTAGCGCATATTGTGTGTAAAATTTCCAGGGGGACCTCGATTTTGTGAGGCAAAAATAGGCATTATTAAGATACATTATTATGACTGGCACCTTATGAGAATTGCTTTTAAAATTTTCACTTATATTTTTTCTTGCCGATTCTTATTCTTCTTATGCTTGACTTCGGAGTAAAACTATTTCTACCATTATCTTTCCTTATATGCATATAGGGTTGGGTAGTAATTTCAGTAATGTATAAAAGAAACTCATTCATTAGCTATAATCTTGCACCTGGCATATTATAGCAGACCTGAGCTGTCCCCCCCCTTTTTTTTTTAAAGGCCCAAAAAGGACGTTAGTCCTAAATGAGATGTTAGTCCTGGCAAGAGGATTGCGAATTTCTTCAGTTTCCTGACATCGAAAAGCTTAATGATTCTACAGTGCACCCGAACTAAAAAGTGGTGGACGATAGATAATTCATCATCGCCAGGATTTAGCAATTGGTCTTCGCTTTCCCCGTCGCCTTTTAAAAAAGGGGGTTATATAAGGTATTTTCTCCCTCATGACCGCGTGCCTTCGTGGTATAACTATAAGCGCTTTTACGTTCGTAAAAGTTGGCATGATATTGGATTGATTCTACATACGTAATAATTATGAAATGCCGGAATTTTTATTCATTAGGAAAGTGGACTGCATTTCAGATTATATACATATGCAGTTTCATATTTTTATAACAGAAGTTATTACTGTCAGAACAGGCATAAGAACCTTAGAATGAAAGCAACTTAAAAAAAAGGAAAGTAAAAAATGTTAGTAATTTAACAAAAACGTAACAAAAGACATTTTTCAGCGCTTGAAATCGCTATATTTGTGTGCATTTTTAAAGCAAGTGCTTAGATCCGTGGTGCAGTCCTGTAAAGAGAAAGGAATTTTGTTAAAAGAAATATAGTAAATACCCTCCTTAATTGAGATGATAGAAAATAAAAATTTCGTCTTAGAAAGCTCCATTAGCTTTCGTGGAGATGAGTAATAAAACACCATCGCGTAGGAAACGCCTCAGAAAAGTCTTTCTTCCTGTCCACTTTCGAATTCTTGCATCAGTTAATGGTAATATTAAAAGGGTTATAAGTGTTGTTTGAAATTTGTTTTTTAAATTAATGATCTCGGTTGTTAAATTATTTATTTGACCTTCTTTCGGTAATATAATAATAACATTCAATGTGATAATTTCTTTTACAGTAGGATCTTGATTAATCGAATCGAATAAGAGAAAAATCAAAATTTTGTATATATAAAATAATAATATATATAGAGAAAAATAGATAATAATAGAAATAATAGAAAAATAAAAATTGTAGAATACGAAAAACGAATCCCAAAATAAAATTAACGAAATGCAAAAAAAAAAATATTATACCGTTAAAAATATTTGCAATTCAAATCACAGTTTCAACGCAAAAACAAGCAATTCGGCCAGCAGACAGATTTTTCAATGCACAAAACTGAAAGTTTACTTTTGGTCCCGCTCGGCGAAAAGATACTGTATTTGGTGCGCAAACTGACCGAATTTACTATTCTACTAAGCATTTCAAATGTAAAGAAATGGCGGCCTCGCTTAGCATCACTTAAACTTTAAATTGCTGATATTTCTACAACTATTGCATGCAGATTAACTAAAGGCATAAAAATCTTAACCACAACAATAACAACAACATTATTCAATCACTTTTAAAGCAAAAATGCATAATTGACGAATATATTAGAATAAAAAAATTGAGCACATCGAACCGGGTAACAGGGTGGATGTACATATATTTGGTGCAGCCAATTGAAATCAAAAAGGGAGATGATTAACTGCGTACTATAGCAGTTTCGTATACAATATTTCATTGAACATTCTGAGGATATTCGTTTTTGAGTTATGCGAGATACATACATAGGTACATAAGTCACGAAAATAATCTCTTCTAAATCCATTTTACAATCCGTTTTGGGGAAAGGAGTCCTTTATTCTGTCCATGCGTACAGATGTCACGCAAAAACATCGTTTAGAGGGATTCGAAAGCGGTCAGAAAGGAATATTTTCGTTGAAATTTGATAACCTAAATTATAATATTCCTTGACTTCGTACAAGAAAGTAAAAAGAAAGAAAACTCTTGCTTTGAAGCAACAGTAATTGCCCAACTCGCATATACTACAAGTGTCACCAGACATGCGTTTAAACAGGCAAGCGCAGAACATCTGAAGTTGTCTGGTCACGTGTTAGGATATATTTTGGTACATTGCGTTAATAGAAACTTTGCATAATTTTTATTTAACATATGCATCTTCAAACTTTCTCACTAATTTGATCATAAATAACGAGAAACAAGTAGAAATAATTCTAAATTTCAGCATGTAAATCTTCTTACTCGATGGGTAACGATTGGGATGATATGAAAGCAACAGTTCTACGAAATTAGACTAAAATTCTCGAAAGAAAAATCAGAAAAAACGGCTATAGCAGAATAAACAACCATCAAAGCTTTTAATTTGTGAAAATTTTAACTTAGAAGGTAACGGATTAAAGATAACAGTACTGATGTTGCATCTCAATATCTGATTTCTGAAAGTACCATCACAGGGACGGACGAAGAGGTAGTGGTAATGAAGATAGTGAGTAAGAAGCTGCAGCTACTGAAAGTGAACCATTTCCATTCCGAAGCTTGTATTGCGTTTCAGCTTGCTATGAATTGATATTAAAACAAGCTAATTATGATCCTAAAAATCGTCCTCATTCTACACAAACTCGAAAAATACATGCAAATTTATTTGAATTTTAGATTATTTTTAATATGTTTTATAAATTAATCAAGAAAAATTATAGAACTATAAAGTAACTTTTCATATTTATAAAATAAAACTAAATACTTAACAGACAAATATAAGGCTGACCGCACTAACCCACAGGGAAGAGTTTACCCTGGCTGTGAACCCCCGCTATAAACTGGCAGTGCTGGCAAACGAACAGTGCGTAAGATTTTTCGCTTAGCTTTAATATTATAAAAATGCTTTTCTTAATAAAGTATGAGTTAATTTTTAAAAAATTATATTCTTAGAGAACATTTTAGTAATTTTACAATTCATAATGTTTTATCCCGTGAAATGTGACAAATATGTTTCTGACATTTGGTAAGTGATCGAATACAAAATTTATTTCTTGGATACGCTGTACATATACAGAATAAAACTGATTTCTTATGATGAACTTCTTTGTTATAACATACACGTTGCAAGTCTCTATGTATGTTTTTGCTTTTTGTTTATTATTTTTAAGGAATGTTGTTCAACGCTTCTAATATTTTGATTTATTTTAATGCCATTTTACTTTAAAAAATGCAGTCATGAATAGAGTTAAAAATTTTTAATTTTATTCATTCAGTTTCGTGGGTTGGCAACCATATGTAGTATATTCATTTCAGAAAAAGCTAAATATAATTTTTCGGATTTTTTTTCAAAAAAATTCATTTTTTATTAATGAACTTTCTTTAAGATATTAATCTGACGTTTCCAAATTGCAAGTGTTTCCCCCCTAAGGTTGGTAAAAAAGTTTTAAACATGCAGGGTCATTTTCCAGTCAGGCCAGTACTGGTTTAAGCTCTTTTCTGCGCTAGTTTTGCAATGGCTTAATATAATTTACTGGATTTTCCGCTGCAGTAAGTTCATGTAAATGCTAATAAAATTTTATCTCGTGCTTTAACAATTTAATCCGTATGCTTTAAGTAACTTACCCTTATAATTATAGGAATCACCATTAAGATTTTTCATCTTTGTTCTTAAAGCAAAGTACTACTATAAAGTAAAAAGATTTTCCTGTTAATTTTAGTTTTATTAGCATTTCCGAGTAATGCAGTTTTCACATTTTTTTCCCTTTCGTTCTTCCGTTTTCCTGTTGAGATAGTCACGCTATTGAGTCATTAAGTACTAAAATTCGGGCACTCTTTTGTCTTTCCTATAGCGGTGAAAAAAAAAAAGAAGTGAGATGCAAATTAATGAGTTTGAACCTCAACAAGATTCAGTATTCGAATGAAAAGTTTAACCATCTTTTAGGAGCAATAATTCCCCAAATGCCCAAGTGATGAATAAAATAATTCGTCTAGTTATTGACACACGGGTATAAAATTTTGAATTTAGAAGCCGGCATCATAATTAATAGAAATTTCCCTGTTCATCATGTTTGAACATTTACTATGTAATGTAATTCAGTTACTTAATTCATCTAGGACTGTTCAAAAATGGTAAGGCTGAAGTACAACACAGGTGTTACGGCATATTAACCAGTGGGGTATAGTTATATATTGTAATATAATTGGCGGTATAATGCAACAAGCTTGTGTACAGTATAACTGAGAAAACGTAGTTGATAATTATGAGCTATAACAAAGAAAGAATCAGAAAACGTCTTTTCAGGATTGTACTGAGGAATTTTATAGTTGAGCATGTAAGTTCTATCTCTTCTATTCCACATAAACTAAACTAGATCCTACAAAGAACCTGGCGAATTCTCGCACAGGCGTGAAATAATGCCAGCACAGAAGAAGGGTGAAAATAACCCTTTATTAAGTCTTAACTAATAACAGAAGGGCACGATCATCGTGCTTTACAATAACACCGTCAACTTGCTGTTAAAGTTAAACGTAAAAAATGAATCAAAAGTCTAATTAGAATAGTGCTAGATTAGCACGTTAAGTTACGGATAACTTAGGTTGACTCATAAACCTAACAGGCGTGGCAATTATTCGAAATGGCCAAAGGCGATGACAGCGAAATAGCAACGGGACGTGCGCTCACTAGCGAAAGCACACTTTGAATAAACTCAGAGATTCACCCGTTTAAGTATTCACTTCCCTTAACTTTAAATTTACATCCTGGTGAGGAAATGCGAGGGGAAATTGAGGAGTTCAGGAAAGTTATCAAACTTAAAATAATTTGTTATGCAAAAATAAGGAAAACCCTACAAGCAAAAGCTTATTTTAAGGTACTGTCAAATAAAGATTTTCATGGAATTGGTAACTGTGAAACCCCAAAGAGCGAATACAGAGTGCCTTGTAATGCATGAAATGAGCTATTCATGCTCAACTAAGAAATGAAAATGTATTTTACTTATAGTATTCTAGAGCTGAGTTCAAAATATTGATTAAAGATGTGAGCCTGTTCTAACAGCATTTCATATTTCCTTTTTACTCAAACACCGTAGTATTTAAAACCAGCAAAGTGGAATTTTATTATTTTAAGGCCATTTCGCCACAGTTCTAAATGACTTTCCTTAGTTACACGAATAGCATCATGGTAAGAATCAAATCTGTGCCACACTTGGCATGGAAGTCCTCGGCTTCGATTCCTGATGGATGGTAGGGCAGATTTTCAGATTCCTGCTCACGTCTGATGAAGCTGCAGTGGCGTTTGGAAAAAAAAATAGCTCATCAGCACCTATATTTGGACGACAGGATCTCGCTTCTTCCGCGAATGAATAAAAGCATTCCTTGCACATATTCTTGTAGTATGATAGTAATCACGTCGTCCAGAAATGAAATATGGTTTGATTTGCAGCATTGCACGCTTATTTTTCAAGACTCTTCTCTAAAAACAATTTCCGATGAATCTGCATTATCAATAAATATTGAAAAAAAAACGTATTTCAATGAAGACAGTTCATACAAGTTGTATAAGGTATTTCTCCCGCCTTCTTAGCATGCCTTGGTGTTATAGTGGCGCGTATTCGGGGCTTATTCCAGAGGTCCGTGGTTCGAGTCCCGGCGAGGTCATTGCACATTTGTCTCTTCTCCTGCTTCAAAAATACCTAATAAATTACAGTGGCGCCCGAACTGAAAAAAGGTGGTGGATGATGACTCTCCATTCGCTAGGATTTGATGATTGGGTCCCGTAATCCCGGGTCGCCCTGTAAAAGGAGCAGTATATAAGGTATTTCTCTCGCTTTCTTATCAAGCCTTCGTGGTGTAGTGGCCAGCACGCTCGGCGCGTGTTCAAGAGGTCCGTGGTTCGAGGCCCGGCGAGGGCATTGCTCATTTTTCACATCTCTTGCTTTAAAAAGAATCATAATGTCTCTAAAGATGCAGCAGCATTTCTTATTGTTTCTCCTGTCAACAATTATTGCTCTCAAAATGTGGTGTGAATGGAGTAAATAGCCATCGCTTTTAGTATGAATGAACATCCATAACTTCAAATCTGAAAAGTCTCAATTACGAATTACCTGAATTCAGGCGATACACATCGTCTCAGTGTTAAACAAAAAGTGTTCAGTGACCTGA
>KK116999.1:28493-53184 GCA_000611955.2 Stegodyphus mimosarum
AAAATATCAGAAATAAGTTAAAATATATAATATGTTGAAGATCGCAAATGTTAGAAAGTATGAAAAAAAGATTGAAATTATATATAAAATTAAATGATATAATAAATAGAAACATATATTTCAATAATTACGCTCGTAAAATATAGCAAATAAGTTATAAATTGGAGTACATTAAACATTACGAAGGTTAGAAAGAAGGGAAAAAGTTAAAATTGGATCTAAAATTAAAATCATATGATAAATTAAAATGTATATCTGAATAATTACACTCCTAACATTTTAATAAGTGAAATAAAATTACGAGTATATGGTTAAAAGATATGAAGAACGTCCTGCGTAAAATGAGTAATGTAATTAAGATAAAGGAAAATTAATATGCTCTGGTGAAATAAAAAATTGTAAGGCCTACGTTTAAACTAAGAGTGCATAGGACATTATAATTCTTGAAATATAGTGCAAAAATTAAAAATTTACATCTATCTGTCAGTCATTAAATTCCAGGCGTTTAGAGAACATAGGAAATAACCATTATATGCCTAGTAAAGACGAAGAAAAATACAATGGAAAAAAATTCCTAAAATTAGAAATTACCCCTGGAAAATCAACAAAAGATAATCTCTTATCAAAGTGTGACGACACCTTATCAGCTAAATTCACACTCCTACAACCCTCCTCCTTATCAGTTAGTTTGCTCATCCACAATCCGCCTCCCAACTTGCACCGCCTCACCTGCTTCCGGGCTCATCCGCAATCCGCCTGCGAGTTTGAGATCCTGCCCGTGAACCGGCACTTTCACACTACTCAACACTGTAGGGAATAAAAAATTTTATCTCCAGCACGTGCGACTCTCTATCGGAAATTCTAAAGACATGCTGTTTTTAAATATTTTTAGCCCAAATGCTCTCGAAACGTGTATGTGTCTGTAAATAAAAAAATAATAAAAACGCCAGTTTGAGCGTAATATAAAATCTGAAAGATCTTATTTATTTATTTATTTTTTATTGTAATATCACTTTTAAGGCTATGTAATCAGTGTTATTGTGTTGTTTCTTAGCCTGCTAGCAACTGGCTTTTATTCTCAGCATGTGACATGCAGTTCTTCCTGATCTTATTTTAAGGTTAGTCCCCTTGTAATAGAGAAACGGATACTAGGGAAGATCCGATTTATCCAGAGGATGCGGATCGGTGACAGAACAGATGTCGTAATTGGCGCTCTCGTTACCTTTTTCTCCCTTATTTTGGCCCTCCGTTTCCTTTTCCATGCTGCTTTTTTTTCCCTCTCTGTTTTACTTTCCCCGTTGTTATCCCTTTATTTTCGTCTTCCTAGTGATGGCTTCCCTTCGATAGTAGTCGCTTTTGCTCTCTTATTTTCTTAGTACTCTATTTCTTACAGCAGCATATGTTAGTGATTTCGATACATGGAGGCGCAAGAGGTAATTGATGTATTTATTCTAGATGCTGAATTATTTTCATTGAATACACTACAATGTCGGGAGATATTTCGTATTGAGTTCCAGTCCCTTTTCCAGTGCATATAAAGATAAAAAATATGCATTTGATTAATCTAAATTAATAATTCTTTTGATTCAGTGATAGATGCATTTGGAAATCAATCTAAATGTTATTGGTAAATTAAAATGCAAATTTTCTTCAAACTTTCCTCTCACATAAACGAAGTTTTGATTATTAGTTCAAAGGGGCTTTGTCCCTGAAGGACTATTGTTTTCGTTTTGCGATTTTGCGTCGGAAACATTAAAAAGTCTGAATCACTTTTCAAACTGTTGCCACAAAATATTGTGGCCTTGTATTATATTTAAAGAAATTAAATAATGAAGAATCTGCATAAATGTATATATACTACTAGCATATAACTATATTATAATCCATGTGACCATGGAGCCTATTAATCGTAAAATCTTTCCTATCTGCTTTATCTTTGGTTTTGTATTCATGTTAAAAAATTATAAAATACCCCCCCCCAAAATATATATATATTAAAAATCTTAAAATACCAAAAAATTCTGTGTTCTCCCTAGCTCAGTGGTTAGCGTGTTAGACTCGAAATCTCGTTAGTCGCTGCTTAATTTTTCCAAACAAGTACTTCTTTTTGTCACTGTAATTTTTCTCAAGTCATGTTGACTTCCTTTTTATTTTTCCTTAACGTCTTTCATGTATTTTTTCCTACTTCTGCTCCCTTTTATTAACTATGAAGTGGAGGTAGAGGGTTCTTTACCCTAAGGCACTCCGTAATAATTAATCCTTGGAATGTGTATATATTTCTCCAAATGTGATAAAACAACGGTACCTAGAGCCATCCAATTTTGAGTAAAGTACGTTTCCACCCGAATATATGCATCTGGAAGCCCGAATTTGGAATTTGTTTTATTATGTATTTCATATTTTGTAAAACTTCAACGAATTTTTGACGAACAAACTCAAACGATTTAAAAGCGAGCAATGGAAAACTCTGCGGGGAGGACCTTTTTATCTAAAGCGCGCGAAACTGTGTATCCCAATTTCTAAAGATGGACTCATTTTAAAATTTTGCGACATTGCTGTTGAACTGAATTTTGTGGTTTAAGTGGGAAGAACATATTTAATAAATAAAAGTAACACACAAAATGTTAAAAAACGCCCTTTTGGACGTAATTTAAAAAAATCTGTTTTTTCTTTTTTTTTTCAAGTAAAAATAGCATATAACGCCATGACAGTTTTATAGAAAGCTATAATTTCGGGACAAATACAGTAACGTCGTGCCAGTCAAGTGCTAGAAATATGTTTATCGGCCTTGGCATTGACGGTATCGTGACAATAAAATTCAGTAAGGGGAATCAACAATTGTATCTGAGCAACTCTGTAGGTATTTTCTTTAAAATATAACTTTTGTAAACTTATTTATTTTTAGGGTTTGAAAAGTTGCGAATTTATGTACATCTTGAGCAGTTTTAGTAAGTGTAAATTTTCATTCTTCTCTTCCCTTTCTTGAGAAAAGAGGAGAACGTACGTAAAATTCGATTCAACGGCAAAATCCAAAATATTTAAAAACAGCATATCTTTAGAATTTTCGATTGACAGTTTCCTCCGTTAGAGATGTAAATATTTTATTCCGTACAGTGTTGCCACTGAGTTTGTTAATCAAAAATTCGTTAAAGTTTTACAGAATATGAAGTAGATAATAAAACGAATTCAAAATTCAGGCTTCCAGGTGCAAATGTTCGGGTGGCGGAACTACGTTATTCAAGATGTACCGCTGCTGTAAGTACAGTTCTTTTTTCACAATATGAGAAACATGCATACATTTATGCAGATTCTTCACCTCATTTAATCGTTTCGACGCAAAATGACGTTTCAAGACTAATATTCCTTTCGGGCTACAAAATGTAGGCAAAGAAAACTTTAAAAAAAAAATTACCATGAATCTGCCGAAAGAGTAGGAAAGCGTCAAAAATGCAGTTGGAAAAATTAAGAGATTCTTTTTGAAATCTTGAAAAAAAAATTCAGGCGTTATGCTTTTAATTTTTTACAAAATCTTGTCAGTGGACAAAAATTAAGCTTTTAGGCTTGGCATCAAATCTTTCATTTAAAATCTGTGTTGTGAAAGTTTTGCCATACAGCATTTAGAAAAGATCCATATTAATTTTTTGGGGGGGGATAATTGAGAGAATCCTTGCTTTTACAAGAAAAAAAGAAATTTGCATCATTCAGTTGTTTTATTCAATGATTGCGTAAAAATTATAGCCTTAATCGTGCTTGCTTAGAGTAACATTTCAGAATGTTTCGATTGTTTAGGAAAAACCTGTGCAATATAAATAATAGTCAATATAAGAAGCCAAACATAGTGTGGTATTTTAGCTTTGCAGTTGCTGATGTGTACCTCCCCAAATTTTTATCTTGTTTCTCCCAGTTTATAAACCATTATATATTTTTAAATGAAATTTCCTTTAAATGTTGTAATGCTTTAAAATAGAAACATCATAGAAATAATAGAAATCCCTAAGCATAAATTTCCTTTTTTCCTTCCCTCAGTTCAGTTGTGATTTTTTGTTCAGATTTTCTATTTTTGTCACTTTCCCTATGACACTCTTTGCATCCAGAATCGTAACCCCCTTCCCCCAATTGTAAGTACGCATCGGTCCTGGATTGTTCTAAATTTTGCGCAGGGAAATCAATCAATTGCTGTCTCTGCGTCTTAAAAAAGTTAAATTCATTCAAGAATGAATATGCTTAGATCCAGTTTCTCAGTGATGCACTAGAATTGCTTGTCAGCAGAAATGAAGAAATGTTAAATCGTCCACTGTAACTGTAAAATCTTTTGTACAGAAAGCTCCTTCATGCCGTAAATCCTGTTCTTTATTACCTCATCAACTTCTAAATTATTACGTATATGAAAGTGTTTTTGGATGTTAAAGACATGTACATTTGTAAAGAAGTAGTTGCAATCATAGCCGATTGGGCGCGTCTTGGCAAAACGTTGGTTGTATTGTAGATGAATATTTTTTATGCATCGCTGGTAAATTGGCGCTAAACATGCCTGTTCTTTAAGACATCACTGTAAGATAAGCAGCGACAGTAGTCTAGTTGGGCAGAGAAGAAATGCGACGATTCCAAGATGAAGTGCGCATTCAGAAAAAACTGGGTTTAGTACAAATTAATCCCCATTGGTTGTTAAAAATTCGCAAATTTGAAATTCTAATTAGCTGAAGCGTTATGTAAGTATCTGCGTCATAAATATTATGCAGAAATCATATGACATAGATTATTTTTGAAATGGCCCAGTTTGAGATGTTTATCGTAAGCAGTGATTATTTTTAGGATTGACATGTGGGAAATAACCAAATTGAGAGGGAAAGCTTGAGAAGTGTATTAAAGTTATTATATTGTTGCGTGCATACGGGTTCGTTATGGATTGAATGCACAAGTCGTTAAAAAGTTAACAAAAACTTATTCTTCCCACAAGAAATAAATCAAAGTGCTAAAATATTTCTTCAGAGATATTTGTACAATATCACAATATCTCAAACGTTAAACAGAATTCACTTTAAAACAGATAAACTATTCTAACTCACAGCGAAATCGCTACAATCAACTATTCTAACTCACAGCGAAATCGCTACAGTCAATCACAGCATTAAGTAAACCACAGCATTAAGTAAACAAACAGCAATTTGCTTTTAAACATTAAATGCACGTGCTCTTTTATTTTTATTTTTCCGACGTAGCTTTCTCTTCAAAAATCGTCTGGGTTTCACGGCAAAATAAAGCAATTTTAATTACAGTTCTAAATAAATAGCCAAATAAATATGAAATCCGTAACACTGCCCCTTCCTAAGGACTGCGCGTTCCGGTCAGTACAATCCTTGGACGGAAAGCCAAACTTACAACTAAGGCATCAATGCTATAATAAACATTACGTTACAATAGCAAAATAAACAATAATTGCAATAAGTAACTTTCAGCAAATCAAATACTATCAAATACTAAATACAAATACTATCAAGTACAAATGCTATAAAATACAAATATTTATCAAATACAAATACTTATCAAATATTAATACTTATCAAATATTAATACTTATCAAATACTTATCAAATACTAAATACAAATACTAAATACAAATAGGACCATGGTCTTATACTATTTGCATTACTATTTTCAATTTTATACACTACGTACTATGGCCATAGTAATGAACTAACCTGTCGTAATGAACGACTTTAGGTTTAGAGTTCGATGACTTACGGATCCGAACCACGACGTAGTTCAGCCTGTTTAGGACTGTGTAAGGACCATCCCAAGGTGACTGCAGTTTCGGAGAAAGTCCTTTGCGACGAGTCGGATTCCACAACCACACCTTGTCTCCTTCGTTAAAACCATGTCCAGTAGCTCTCGTGTCGTAGCGGGTCTTCATCTTCTCCGTCGCCAAGTTGACTCGCTCTCGTGCAGAGTTGTGCATCACTTCAAACCGGGGCTGGAGATCTTGAATTTATTCCTCAGGCGATGAAGGCGCATCCGGAGGGCGACCAAACAAAAGATCTCATCGCAGACGAAGGTCACGACTGAAGAGCATCTGAGATGGGGAATAGCCGGTAGTCTCGTGGACAGCACTGGGGTAAGCCAGTAAAAACAATAGTAACTTCTTGTCCCAGTCATGTTAATTTCTGGAAACCACTAATGAGAGGTTATTGAGGATGATTCGATTAAATCTCTCTACCATGCTCCGACAGGGGTTGTAAAGGCGTCGTTTGGGTTTTGTCAATGCCGAGTAGCTTGCAGAGTTCTTTGATTACAGCTGAGGTAAAATTCCGTCCCTGATCGGAATGTAACTGAAGAGGCACTCCGAACCTGGAAATCCAGTGCTGTATCATCATCTCTGCTACTGTGACAGTCTCTTGATCAGGAATAGGATAGGCTTCAGGCCACTTAATGAAGTAAGCAATGACAACGAGGATGTATTTGTTGCCATCAGCAGTTCATGGCAGATATCCAAAGATGTCAAAAGCGATACTTTCAAAAGGTGCTCCTACATTATAACGTTGCAGCTTCCCTCGGCTGCGTTTCTTCGGTCCTTTCCGACTTGCACAGGCATCGCAAGATCGGCACCACTTTTGCACGTCATCCTTTGAATTATTCCAGTAGAAACGCTCCCGAGTTCTCTGAAAAGTCTTCATTATTTCGAAGTGACCTCCTGCAGGGCTGCTATGTAGTTCTTGCAGGACGTCCGTTGTGCGCAGGATGCAAAATGTTCTTCTCGGTTACGTTGAAAGAAGTCTATGTCCTCGCCGAGAAAATGCTTTTATTGAATTAAGTACTTTGTGAAATATCATCTGTGTAACCTTTTATGGCAGTTCATTTGCTGCATTAAAGCGGTGTTGCACGAAAATTTCTTTTTCATTTGTCTAATTTTCATTTATGAAAACTAGAACCGTACCACATTTCTCCTTATCGGCAACTTTCGGCACTTTTTTTCCGCC
Organism: Stegodyphus mimosarum; assembly: GCA_000611955.2. NCBI lineage: Eukaryota > Metazoa > Arthropoda > Arachnida > Araneae > Eresidae > Stegodyphus > Stegodyphus mimosarum. The sequence continues at coordinate 35,468 of KK116999.1, forward strand.
ATGGAATATTTTTTCCCATGTCGTCATTAGTCCTCCTCGGCCTAGAAGAAGGTAAAGGCACCGCAGTCAAAATCTACTTAGATTCCCTACTGGACAACAGAACAAAAGTTCCACCTAGATCAACAAAATAGTGTATTCCAAGTGGAATCAGTAGCGCTCACCATCGCAAACCCGCACTACCGATTAAAATTAATCCAAGAGATTACAGAAAGAACTTCTGCATCACAAAAACAACAGTTCTTTGTCACTTGGCTGAAAGCACATGCAGGGACAAAAGGTAACGAGGAGGCTGACATCGTAGCCAAAGAAGTAGTTACGAATCAAAACGCAGAAAATTTATTAGTACCATGGCATGGCTCGCACCTTAAAAAAATCATAAACAAAAAATCAAACTGAATGGCAGAACTTATGAGATAACACCGAGCAAGCAAAAGTACGCAATGCACCCAGTTTAATAACAAGAGAAATAACATGGTTCTTATCAGGGCATGGCCCTTTTCTCGTGTACTTTTAAGCAAGGAACTTAGCTACATCAGACCAGTGTGTATGTGGAGAAAGAGCTAGTCCAGAACATTATTTATTTAAATGCTGCCTCACATTTGAACATCATTTAAAAGTCCCGAATTCAGAAAGTGAAGTGACTCCTTTTATAAGATATGCTACCAAGAACAGCCATCTTAGAAAAAAATCAGAAATATAATGAACTTCCTGTCCACGAGAGGCACTGAGTTATGCAACACAGCATAGAATAACATAACAAAGATATTACTTAAAATATTGAATGTAAGCAGACTTGGAGCTGTCCTCCATAGTATGTAAGTGCGAAGGGCATCAACTGTGAAAACATCAGTGTATATTTAAAGGCAAAAGAAAGGCACTGCCTAAGGTGTGGTACCATTAGAAAGCATTGCAAGCAACGCCTGGCAAGGTCTCCTGTGAGCCCAATGGGGTGTAATTATCTGGATAATTAGTGTGCCTGGATAACACTCACATTGCCAATGGTGTCCACCACACTTCACCATGTCCATATCCTTACCAAATTTGGTGTCATTCCAGCTGATAGATTACAGCTATGGCTCTGAATAGCCACCCTATATATATATATTGCAAAACAATTTTTTAAAAACAAATTATAAACATGCATTATTAAATAAAATAGAATTCTCTTTTCTCCTTGCTTTGGGGAAGGGCCAGAATTTTCGGGTGAACTATTATAATTAGAATACATTGAAATGGTTTATCGGCTTATTCTGAATACTGAAAAGCAAGGATTTTTGTAGAAGAGAGATTACAGTTGGTTTCAATGTTCCTCCTCCCTGACGAAGTGGCATTGAAATTGATTGAATTCCTCTTCTGTTATGTTCATTTCTCTTTAAATTTCATTAATTTTTTGAATTGGGGTATTGCTTGTTTGAAGCGTTTTGGTTTTAACATTTTTTTAAAATTCTTTGTAACATTTAATGGATTATTTAAAATTTATTAATTATGAATTTCAATTTTTGTTCTTTAAGTGGAAAATTAAGTAAATTTTTAATTTTTAATTAAAAGTTTATTCATTAAAGTCTTCTTTAGTGAAAATTTAGTTCTAAATTTCTTACTTTATGTCTTTACTGATATATATATGTGTATCCATATATGTAGGTATATATGTGTATCCATATATGTAGGGTCTTTGTTTATATATATATATAAACAAAATATAATCTTCCGTATATTTCTTGATTTTACTCTTCATTTCGCTACTTGAATGCCAAATAAATACATTGCCTCATCAAGTAGCATAAGTACAATTCCTGCGAATAAAAACTATTTCGAATTTTCCGCTTTTATAAGAATATGTTCAAGATTTTAAACAACTAACATATTACCCGCTATGAATGTAGTAAATTAATAAATGATTATCTTTTCTTCCTCTCCCCCGAAACTGAAATCAAGCTAAACTGATCGCTGTTTTGTCATACGATAGAAGGAAATGCTGAAGCTTCGGTAAGATTTCTAAGTAGCGTTCTTGTTTGGAGCTTCATATTGTGGGATTGGTTTCTCTCCGGGAAACAAATTCCCATCGCTGTAGGAAATGAATTCTCACTCTAGCTGAAATATCCATTGCCCACCTTTTTTTTTTTCTGCTTCTTTAAATACGTTTATCTTTCCAAACTTCTTTCTCATTTTCCCGTATTTAATCAAGTTGCAGGAGAGAGAAAAAGAAAACCGGCTTGAAGGTCTATCAATTCTCCCTTAATTCATTACGAGAGGTGGTGGAAGTATCTTGTAATTACACCAGAATTCGTGATTAAAAAGGTTCAGAAGAAAGTATTTTCGTTTGAAGCGCTTGAAATTTGCTCTGAGATGATGCTCATACGAAAGAGATATAAGCTGCTTCGGCTTGTTTCGTAGAATGTGCTCTAGCAAAGAAAAATAATGTGTTTTCGAGTGTATTGAAATGTAATGTATAAGTTTGCTAAGTTAATTTTTTTTTCAGAATTGCTAAAAATAAGGCCCAAAAATTTTAATTGTATTTTGTAACTCTCATCCAGTACGTGAAATGTTCCAAATCTAAATGATCCCAGTCATCGTTACAGAAATACGTTATTGAATTTGCATCATTAATCTTCTTAAGATTAAAACTTTGTAGTTTATAAAGATTTAACTACTTTCTGAACGAAGTTCGGCAAATTAGATGTAGGCCGTAGGTCGTTTTTATTACAATAATGCGCGCAATAAAGCTGAATAAGGATAAAATTTTGCTGAAATTATGCTTAAAAAGACACTGAATTGATTGATTGTCTTTGAAAACTAAAATGCTGAAATATTTAACAAGGTAATTTCATTCAGTATTTATTTTATCATCAGCACATTAAAAAAACAGTAAATTATACCTTTTATATTTATTTGGCATTGTATACTCAATTGAATCAATATCACTAATTCACATGGAGATTAATGGAGGGGTGGGATATTTCCTCGTATTTTGCGGTATGAATTTAAATCCTAATCTTTGAAACGTTTCATTAAAAAAGTCTGACGAAGTTAACGATCGTCTTGTCCAATTTTATTTTCCATCCTTTTTAAACTAAAAAGTTTAATATGCTTAAGTATTTTACGTAATAGTTCTCCCACTTCTAATACAAATGGATCAAATGGTAGTTTGTGGAAATATTAATTAAAATAAAACCTCAAAGTGTAGAGTCGTTTGGTTATTTTGAAGCAGGAGTACATGAAAAATGAGCAATGCCCTCGCCGGGCCTTGAACACGGAACTCTCAAATACGCGCCGAGTGTGCTACCGTTACACCACGAAGGCATGCAGAAACGGAGAAACTACCTCATATACTTCTCCTTTTAAAGGGTGATTGGGGATTAAGGAACACAATCGCCAAATCCTGGTGGTGAAGAAGCATCATCCAGCACCTTTTTTTTAGTTCGGGCGCCACGGTGGAGTCATTAGGTTATTTTGAAGCACGAGTACAGGAAAAATTAGCAGTGCCTTCGCCGGGACTCGAACTTGAACCTCTCGAATACGCGCCATATGCTGCCGTTACACCGCGAAGGCATGCGGAAAGGAGGTAGAAAATACTTTATAAAAGAAAATTCAATTTTGGGAAAAACCGAAGCTAAGGATCACAAGATCATCAAACAAAATACATAAAAATCTAACACCATCCCTCTCAGTTGAGTGTTCCTTAAAATTTAAAGTTTAATTTTTCTTAATCTTGTTCTTGTATGTATTAACCATGTTTATTTTCTTAATTCACGTGCCTGAATTTTTATCATAAAATTTTTTAAATGTAGATTATTAAATATATTTTGCATTTAAAAATTTTAAGATTTTTTTTTTCTGTGAAATAGAAGGTTTCATTAAATAATTACTTGAACAGCCTTATTTTCTTTCTGACTTGTAAAAATTTTGAATAGATTTGTGAAATTATTTAAATGCGAACAGATCTTTAAACTTTTTATGAAATGTCTCTGAAATCTTACCTTGCTGTAATCGCGAACCGTACATACGTTTAAGGTGCAAAGTTGGAAAAAGTACGTCGCTTACAGGAGTGAATATGGTAGAGTATTTTAAAAATACTCTTGAATAAAATAAATCTTTAACAATTAACCGTAGACCCATGATATCAATTTAAGGAATAAATCAAATAAGGCTTTCAGACCGTTACTCTTTTTGTCTTGCGGCATTTTTTGGAAAGAAGACACAAGATTTAATTCTAGCACATGCGTGTTTGTATAGAGAAAATTCCATGTTTCAAAGAATATTCGGCTGTATAATAAGCGGAAATGGATCTTAAAAAAAAATGTCAAAACTTTGTAATTTACACCACTTCTCCTAGTTATAACAAACAGCGAAAATAGGCGGTAAGAGGCGTATCAAAACTGAACTAGGTTAAGATGAAAAAAATTTCGAATCTTAGCAATTCTGCTAAATGGGTATTTGAAATCCATGTTGAGATATATGTTGTCTGACGTATTTAAAGGAGCTGAGGGAGGAGGAGTCTTAGGAAGTTTGCTTTTGAAAACTTGTTTGTGTATTTGTGTTAAGTAATATTTATACACTGTAGCACAAAAATTTTAGATAATTGTACGTTGAAAGATTATTTTTAATAGTATTGTAGTATAGAACGTTCCTCTTGACGCTAATATGACAATTTCAAATATTGCCCTCTTCGGTGCAGTAATACTTAGGATGGCATTTTTGTATTGGATACATAGAAAAATTTTTAAGTTTTCTTTTATTTGAACTAAAAAAAGTCATGTGATCAAAATGATCATGATTTGAAAACTCGCTTTATTTCTTGAAATAGAACTCTAGGTCTGCAGTTATGAAATGTTTGAAATGAGTGGCCCAGCTGGAATCCCCTGTCAACAAGTATATATGGTATTATTAATCAGTTTATAAATTTAATAATCTATTTCTATTTTACGAGTACTCAGTAGAAATGCTGTAACATTTTTAATGAATTATTTAAAGAGAAGATTAAAGTGCTGTATGCAAAATGGAAACCTTCTGACTTTTCTATTTTATTTTATTTTATTTTTGGTTTATTGCTTGAATAAGATTCGAAGAACTTAATAACGAGTATAGTTCTACGGAGAGTCAGTGATTTTTTTAGAACATCACTGTTTTGCACGTAAATGCCGTTGAGTAGAAAATATGTAGGAATTACTTCTTGAAAATTTAAAATTAGTTGATTAGGTTAAATCGAGAAGCGGTAATATTCCTAACATGATATATTTTTAATTTTTCTGCGAAACATCTGCTAAAAAGAAAAGCACCCTTCTTTCAAATTTTAAAATTAAGCAGTTTTTTAGTCCCCTTTATTAAGGGCGTGACGAAATCAATATGCGATTGTTATTTGACTTTTAATTTCATATTCTTACTCTGCTTACTGCTTTGTAATATCTTGTTTTGAATACATTCTCAAAGGAATTTGTAAGTAGCCATAGATAATTTGTTTGTAGCCATACTCATTAGAAGAAGAGGTGAAAATAACAATGAGTCTTTTTACATTTACTTGCTGCATCATTTTAATGTATATTTGGCTTAGAGTATTGAAAAATTAGAACTGGTCGTGTATAATTGGGCCATATATAAAATTTGGTGTTAACTAGTTCTTTTGAGCGAATTATTAATGCTCTTGTATTTTTAAGCTACTTAGTTTTTTGAAAAACAGCGATAAAGAAGCACAAATCTTGAATATTCATTTTTTAAAAATCGTATGAAGGAAATTTTTAAATCCTTTATTCTTTCCTCTTCCTCCTTCTCTCTCTCCACATGTAAAAGCCTTCATCTGTATCTCGTACCTTCTTTTATTTCGCGAGATTTTTTTCCCACTTTCCGTGACCATGTGACCGACAAATCCAGTGCTACAATTCATTCTTTATATTCCAGATTTTTTTGCAGTGGAACGTTATGCACTTTTTTCCTGTTTTGTTTTATTTCTCTTCTTGATTTATTTCATTTGACTTTCCTGTTATAAATTTAGGTGGACATTTTGTGTGTGTGGGATTTATTCAGATGTTCAGAACAGAAATGTAAAAAACTTGGACTTCTAAATTTTTACAGACAGCATTAAAATCACTCAGGCTTATCTGGATTTTATTTAAAAAAAAAAAAACCTTTTCCTAGTAATATTTCAGGGGTATATTGGTCAGGATTTGTTTATAAATATTTTGAATTTAGAAAAGTGTATTTAGCTGAATCGCTATGATTTTTGGATTTTTACATATGTTACGATCACGGAGTATAATGAGGTGGTTACGATACATTATACTAGGAGGCAATTATCAGTCACCTGATTTGCCGAGTGTTGCCGTGGGCTGAAATAAAATATTTTATCTTCAATGCGGCCTTGTTAATAGCCAGTTCTCAAAGGATTCGCCGTGCATTAACATTAAGTTTGTAACTCCATTTTAAACTTTAACAGTGAGATCTATTGCATCAAAAATTATGAGTTTTACACAAGAATAAATAATTTGTTCAGCATTTATAAATATGAATATGAGAAATGTTTTTATCAAGACAGTGCATAGAAAATTCCTTTTCTGAATGATTGAAAATTCAGTGTACTATTATATTTAAAAAGGAAAGGCAATTAAAACACCAGCCTTCATTGCACTTCTTAATCATTAGGATTACATAACAAATTATTATGACATTGTTCGAGATGCCGTTAAATCTATATTATGCGGGTATTGAAACTACGTTAAAATAACTTGATCCTGGAATAACTTACTTCGGAGCGAAGAAGGGAAAAAAGTCAAATTTTATCGGTCACGTAAATTTTGCTGCCAAAGGACTGGCGACCTAGCAGAAAGAAAATGACATCAACAAACTAACAGGCCTATGCTCGCAAATCACTAAATGTGCGTAATACTTTAAAACTATGCTATTATCCTAAATAGGTACGCAGTATGACAGTGTTAACCCCCCCGACATTCAAATAAACAATGTTTATATAAAATAATTTTAATTTACATTAAACATCTTACATTGTATGTCGTCGTATCTGCTTGCTTTTTTAATGCTATTTTTATTTTGTTTTGCACTTTTCAATTTTGTTTGAAGCTTTTTTATTTTTAGTAACTTTTTGTTTGAAAAACATGAACATTTTTCATATAACTCTTTGTTAATTGTACATATTTAATTTTTATCCAGGGACCTTTTACCTTTCGCTATAACGCTATTTTAATTCCAGCGTTGTGTTGTAGCTACGAAGCACAACATTTAATTTTAAAATGATCAATACTGACAGTAGATGGCAGCACTGGGTTCATTTGTCAATAAATTCGTAAATAAATCAGTAATATAAGCATTGTTTTTACAAAACAATAAATACAAACATTATTCGTAATTATATTCTCGCATTTTTTCCTTTTTCATAAATATTTTATGAGTGTGGCATTATTCTAATAGGTATACCTTAAATTCGTAACCCATATTTTATTTGAAAGTAATTTCTTTATCCTTTTAAAAGTTCATTTTATAAAATTCTACAGTAAAATTTACTTGAGAATTCTGTGCAGTTTGTCCGAATTCAAGCTCTGTGTGACAGCAAATTATACTGACTTAAAAAAGAAGAAAGACTACATAAAAACTAACAAAGGCAAAATTCGTATTTTACCTTTTACTTTCTCGCAACTATTGGGGTGTTGGCTCTTTCATTCTGCTCTGTGAAAAGGAATTCTTTAGGGGATGTTTTGAGGGTGCTGAGCCTTAGCTGAGCATCTGGAACTGCTGGAGTTGAAGAAACGAGGTTGGTATTTTTACGATAAACACTTTTCTTTTGCGATTGCCTTCCTAAAGGACACATAGTCGGTTAATCGCTATTTTCCATACAGTATTTAAGAATAAGAATAAAATTTTCTTCAACAAACCTGTGTTTGCGTTCATGATAATAATAACAAACAGAAATTTGCAAACTTCTTCAAAAAAAAATTTGGCCGTGATAAGGGTGTAATTTTTTTTTGGAGAGGGGGGGGAGGAAGAGAAAAATAATTCAAAAGCATCAATTTTAGTTATAAAAACGTTCCTTCGTAGAGAGTCCATTTAGAAAATTTTATTTCGTATGTTTTTGGTTATCTAAAGGGCTGTATTATGTTATATTACCTCATCTGATTGTTTTCATAAATTGAAATCGTAGACCTACGACCATGGCGTACGTTTAAAGATACTGAGATATGCATTTTTATGAAACACTTTGTTTATTGAGCCATCAGTTTCTTCAAATAAAATACCTTATTAGCCCAAAAGTAAAGTGTCCTTAAAAGACGAACCAGCATTAGAGGGTGTTTTTCAAGAGAAAGAAAGCGTTTTAAGTGCACATAAGACTGCTTTTCATCAGCTTGATATTTTGATACATTTATACTTTTTAATGTAAAAATTAATAGATTTTGTACGTGATATTAAACATATCGGGAGCTATTAAATGGATGTACTGATACTAGTATAAGAACTGAAAGTTTTTCCGTTAAAGGGTGCTAAAACTCAAATTGTATGTTTTTTATGAAGGCAGAATTCAGTTGCCCGTTGCTATAAATAAACAGATACACTAAATAAATCTCTGTGCATTTGGAGAGATGATTGATCTCTATAAATAAATCTCTACACGTTTCGAGAGGTGATTTTACGCTGGTCGTTTTTGGATTTTTTAGAACCTTTCTGAGTTGTTAAATGTCAACTAATATAGAGAATGTTCCATTAAATTAATTTAATTAATAGATATTAAGATTAATGGAATCGGATTGATATACGTATGTGCGTTGTTCATTCTGTAATTTGAGAAAGTTACATAAATGAAATTCATATTTAACATATGAGCTGTTGATAATTGTATTGTAAATATGAAATTTATTTAAATTGTAATTGGGAGTGCAGTTTTTAACTACGCAAGTTGAACAAGCAGAAACCTTTATGATCAAACTGCTTGCGACAAACGGTGATATTGAAACCGCCGGGTTGTTTAGCACTTCCAATTAATTAAATGAGATAAACGCAGTTAGGTCATTGACCTTTGATCGTTAATTATTTTCTGTTGTTCAGCTTCCGCTTTTTTCTATTCGGTCATCGTAGGAAAGGTAGATCTCGTCTGTTCAGCTATCATGTATGTGGAGGAAGGGGGTAAAAAATTCGTCCTCTTATGGGCGTCATATGATAGCTTTTACTTTGGTATAGTCTCTGTTCACGTTAGAATTCCTATTATCTGAACTCCATTATCCGAGATAAGTAAAATTTCCCCTTCAATACGAATGATATAAAAAGATAGTGTAGCAGATAACTTATTTTTAAGCAAGCTTTTAAATTTAGATGAATGTGTACAGCCTACCATATTCGACAAATACATAGATATAGCCTATAAGCATTTATGGAAGTATTATGGTAAAGCCTTTACATATCATTTGGTATTGGAAAAGCAGTTATGTACTGAAATTGAGATTACTTTTCTTTTCCTTCTGCTTTTTCCACTGTTTAACGTTAAAAGTTTCTAAAAGGATACAAATGTGGTGACGATATATCAGTTTTCTTTCAGAGTAAAGAAATTTCTATCTTCCCAATATGCAGCGTATCTACCATCAGTTACTTTCGCGTAACCTTTTAGTGCACTTCCTTGTCCCTCCCCCCTTTGAGAATGCAGTAGTCCCCCCCAGCATAGTAGTTTTAGGGCCTATGAAAAATATATTATTTTCTTTTAATTTAAATAAATACAAATTGTGTTTTAGTTTAATAAAGTATAATTATTTCTTTGTATAATTGTTTCGCAAAAAAGTCTGTGCTGATTGTAATACCCAAATACATTCATTCAGTTTTTTTTGTGTATGTTGAAGATAATTTTGGCGCAAGTGTATTAACAAATTTTGAAGGTGAAAAATTTTCAGTTTTTCAAATAGGCAATCGAGAAATAAATACCTCTTCTTTACTTAAACATAAGTAGCAGAGTACTCTTGTAATAAGCATACTGAATTTAAATTTACTGGTCTGACCGCAGGCTTTAATTTTAATCATGAAATATTACATGCCGAAAGCTAGAAGAAAAGAGTTAGCTTGAAAGGTATGAAGTTAAAGTAAAGGTTCGAAGATTTTTTCCCGGAGACTGTTATGATTATATATTCGACTTTTGAAGATGAAAACCTGTATCTTGTGCTTGAGTCAAAATCTCGAATATGCAGAAACGGCTGTTTGATGGGTAAGGCAAGGCATTGGCATGCTTGGCTTTGAGAGAATTTAACTGAAATCATCCAGCAACAAATTTCTTACCTTTCTTTCTTTATCTCTTAGAATGTGCATCTTTCTCGTTTCGTATTCCGTAAAACATCGAAAAATAGTATAAAAATATACGTAATTGAAAACTGTACAAAATGCAGGTTCATGGTTTTGGCTTTGTGCCAAGGATGAGATATTACGTCATTTAACTCATATACGACATTACGTCATTTAAGTCATTTTCGAAGAAGTATGCTGCGGTTTAAATTATTTTGTCTGACCAGCTGACCATTCGAAAAGGCCGCTAATTAGAGTTTGATACATTAAAAAAAAATACAGAACTGTAACGGAATATGGCATAGAGAGAAAACAGATGGCGAGAATTTTCTCATTTAAAAAAAAAAGAGCTTACATGAGTCTTTAAACTTACGAAGATGTGTATGTACTAGGTTTGTGGGTGAACAGATATGTGGGAATATCGATAGAGCTAAACAATGTTTCACAAAATAAAATGTTTTATTTGAATGGAATAAAAGTAATACATGTATGTATGTTGATGACATCTAAACTCATGAAAGTTCAAGACACATTACTTGCTTCTATGACTCATACGCCAAATGTGTAACCACTGACATGTTTATTAATCGGGGTGCACTTCTTGCTGGAGGCGCGTGTGTGTAATGATTTAATCTGTAGATAATTTGTTGTTAGAAGATAGTTTGAAACTTTAGCCTAGATGGAGTGACGAATTTGCAGATGCACATGCCAAGTTCAACACATAAGATATTCTCAGACATTATTGATTAATATCTTAAATCACACATCATTAATTTCTGAGGACATCTATTTTTGTTTTACACAACACTGTGATGCTGCACCCTATAAAATAAAAAGGGTGTACTTTTAACTTTTTAAATTATTTATCTGTAATCATAGAATATTAAATCTTACAGAGAACTTCAGTACCAGCATAATTCTATTTTTACATGTATCTAAAAGTGTTGCCATTCAGAAATTACTAAATGTGAAATGTTGCCGTTTACAAATTTTTAAATATTAAATGTTCCACACCCCAAATTTTTATAGATGTGTGCTACATCTTTAAACAATAGATGAAAGCAGCAAAGTGATTAATTATGTTCTTGTTAAGTGAGAGCAGGAGAGGAAAAAAACTGCATATTCTGCAGTTGGGGGTACATACAGTTTGAAACAGCAATTGGACAAGCACTTTTGCATTGCAGATGAAATTAAAGCCATAAGTGACCCAGTACGGTTTCTATTAAAAACAGGAATTAAAAGGGCTATTACCAGTTTAATTAGTAATTTGTTAGCAATTTTCTTTCATATTTTGCATCTTACACACATGTATATATATATAGTTATTTAATATAGGTAAATTAATTTCTATAAAAGAGAATACAAATGTGAGATATGATTTTTGTGTTATATTGTGAAAACTTTTTTTTAATAGTCTTTTTATTCATTTTTTTAGGTTTATGTAAATATCCATTATGGCATATTTAAAGCTTTGTATTGTTGCCAGAGTGTTGTTACTAGTTTATTATTGTAATGCTATTACTACCATTCCATATCCACCCACCATGGTCAAGCAACCTAATCCTGATCAATTATTTCAAGTTTCACAAACCCAGGATGAGCAAGATAAACCATTTATTTTAGAATGTGAAGCCCGAGGCAATCCTGAACCAGAGTGAGTTGGAAATTTGCATCTTTCTCCCTTTATAATCATAATAATGTTCTTATCATAAATGCTGGAGAGGACAATATGCTAATTATTTCCTCTCTTTTGCATAACCGTTCTTATTATTTATTTATATGTTTTTGAGTTATATAAATTCTTTAATATTTCTTTAAATTGATTTGAGAATGAAAACTGCAAAGTTAGCATCTTAAATTTACCGCTTGAAAAGAGAAACGAATATTATACATGCCAAAACATTTGACAGTATGCTATATATGTGTTTATAAATAAGTGCCATTTTAAAAATTAATAATAAAGTAATGTATTAGTTTATATGGGCAAACCTTACAGCATAAGCAGTGACAGTTATCCAAGTTTTTGTTGTATTAATCACAATCCTTCAATATGTGCACCCTTGGTCACATGACACACATCTACATGGAATCGAATTCTTCCCATACTTGGTGTAGCATATTCACCCTAATGGTCTGCTTGCTTTATACAATCACAAACTTCTTCACTGGACACAAGTATTGACAATACATAAACTTGGTCGAGTGCTGTAGCTGTGATGTGGTTTCTCACTTCCCCAGATAAAGAACATTGTATTTGTTCACCTTGCCACTTATATGGAAAGTGATTTCATTGCAGAAGATGAGTCTTTCTATGTGGTTTCTCACTTCCCCAGATACGAACATTGTATTTGTTTACCTTGCCACTTACATGGAAAGTGACTTCATTGCAAAAGATGAGTCTTTCTACAAAACCATCTTCCTCCATTTTTAACTGCACCTCATCGCAAAAGTCACACCTTTTGTAAGGGCCTGCACTAATCCCTCTTTGTATGGTTTAAAACATAGCTGCTGATGCAGCACCATCCTTCTTTGGCATGTCCAATTTTCTGCATGCAAGGACTGCACTGCAATGCTTCTCAAACTGTTTCAACATTTGCATCAGACATGCGAGGTTGACCAGAACTCTTGGCTTTACAAAGGCATCCAGTTTTCACGAAATGTCGGTACCACCTATCTATGGTATTCTTGTGTGGTGCTTCTTTCTTAAACCATGCATGAAACTCATGCTGCACTGTAACTACAGATCTGGACACCTCAAAATTGAGTACACAAAACGCCTTTGCCATTTTGGAAACTGGCACTGCAGCTGCACAGTAAGCATGACAGGCAAACAAGTAGTACATGAGAAACTTGGACAGTTGCCAATGCTTGCAGTGTATGTTTTACCATAAGTAAGGTAAATGCATAATTTATTATTAATTTTTTAAATACCATTCATTTATAAACACCCTGCACTAAATGAGTGCATTCTTACAAAGATACATGAATGTTCTTTGGCTTACACCTGCCAAAGTTATGATCAATACTCAGCACTGAATAAAAAATCATAGATTTGTTGTTGCAATATTCGATGAGAAATATTGATGGTTTTACAATTCTTATGTTTTCTCTCTCTCTCTCTCTTTTAACTCTGTTTTCTTATTCGACCTCCCATTCATAATCCCATAGGTATTTGAATTTTATTTTTGTAAGGATACATTATTGTGAAAATGTAGAGTTGGTTCTAAGCTTTTTGCCATCCAGTGCAATCTCTGTGGGTTCTAAATTCTGCTGCCAGACGCCTCACTAAGTTTTAAAAAATTTGTTGCCCATAGATTCAGGTATCCAGTGCCATCTCTGAACTTTAAAAATTTTGCCATCTCTTGGCTTTTTTGCCTCTTGGCTCTGCTTGGCTTTGCTCTAAATCCTAGAAATTTTGCCATCCATAAACTCAGCCAACTGGTATGACTGCACCAGCTCTGGCACTGGTCCTGCAGAGAAGTCTATTAGTAAAACATTACTAGTTCTTAAATTTGTGTTAAAAGATCCAAAATAATATCTAATCTGTCATAAGTGTTTCGATATAAAACTAAATGCATTTCACTTGAGATGGACCTTTGCTTCTGTTTTATGTTCATTTGCCCAGTATGCTTCATAACATCATGTTAGTGACCATAGCTTTATGATTGAAACATCAAGTACTTTCCTGTCAGAAAGATTTCTCTGCCATCTATGAAAAGTAATCAAATGTTGTTGCCAGCCAAAAGTAATGTCAAACAAAGAAATCATTTCAAAGATGTTTAACTTGGCCTAATCATCTGCCTACTTATTTAAATAGTTAAGCAAATTTATTTTTTGATTAGTATTGAGGCTAACACAAATATGTAAACAAACCTGTGACAACACTGTATCAAATTTAAAATGTGTAAGTGTTGTAAAGAAGTGAAGGCATATCATATGTGTATTTTTAGCATCTAAATACATAATGAAGTACATTATATATATATATATTGAATACTGGAACTTGATGAGGTGGGCTTTGTGGAAGAAGATTAGTATGGAGCCAGTCGAGAGCTTGCTAAGGAATTTGTTAGACATTAGTGCCACGTCCATTAGACTTGCTATGCATTGCATAAACTTGTTGTATGCATTCAGTCGCTGGATGCCGCATGAGCTGACTCAAATGGATAAGGATTGGACCGGATCATCACTTGTGATGAAAAGTGCACAGGCCGAAAAAAGGGGGATTGGTCTGTGCCCATTCAGCTAGATGGCAGCTTTGCAAAGTGCAATTTAACTAACAAACAGATCATACTTTGTATGTGGTGGGATTGCCATGGTAATATCCACAAAAAGTATCTCGAAAAAGGTAAAATCCTCAACAGTAAGGTGCACAGCGAGATGCTAGTTCGTGTTGATGTTGCTATCAAGGAAAAACAAAAAGGTAATATTCCATCAAGATAATGCAAAACCACATGGACATGGATTCTGTACGGACTCGAATGGGATCTCTTGCCACACCCACCATATAACCCTAACATCAAGGGACTTCTACCTTTTCTTCATATCTGTAGCTACATTTTCCAGTTGCTATCTTCCATTCTGCACAAGACATCCAAAATGAGATTGATCTGTTTTTTACCCGTGGCCAAGTTTCTGGGCCCGAAGGCTTTGAAAAACTAGTAAAATGTTGGCAGAAAATCATAGATTTGGGTAGTGATTACTACCCGCATTCTTTCATGTCTTTTTCTCCCTAATTTTATGAAAAACGTTTTTTGGCAGAAAATTTTCATTATAGCCAGAAGCAAATTATTACTGTTTTTCGTGTGTAGTTAAAACTAGAAGTAACTTTTAGATGTATTTTCTGTTGCAAAATTTTTAGCTTTTGAAATTTTATAAATATTATTTTATTTATCTTGTATAAAAATTTTTATTTTTGTTTTGTTTTATAGATATCGATGGACAAAAAATGGTGAAAAATTTGATTTTTCAGAAGAGAGTGATAGAATTACCCAACAACCCAAAAGAGGCACTCTTTATGTCAATAAGCCAATTGATACAGATGAAGGAATTTACCAGTGTTTTGCAGAAAATATTTATGGAACGTCCGTTTCTGTAGCAGTGCATTTAAAAAAAGCAGGTATTATTTGTTTGAATGAAATTAAATAACATTCTGAATCATAACTGAATATTAAAAAATAAATATAGGGTAATACATTGGTATGGAACTAAAATCCAAATTTAATGAATAGTTCTTTTATGAATGAATAGTTCATTTTACATTAAGCTTTTATAAGCAATTAAATAATGATTTTGATACACATTAGAATTTTTCATTTAATTTATATTGGTAATAAGCCTTGAAAATGGAAATTTAACTGGCAGCATTGGATTTTATTGACTTCCTCTTGATTATTTTTCCAGTCTGTATAAGATTGTAATAAAACATATTCATATTATGTAAATTAAAAGTATTTAAGTGTTTCATGTTAGTGTTCATTAAAACAGACTATACTGCATTAAAAATGGAATTTACAGTATAGAAATTTTTAGAAGTGTTTATAAAAAAAATGAGAACAGTGTTTTGTATATCAGTAATCATTAAATGAAAAGGATAAATATGTATGTGCAGTGTATTAAATGTGAAAGAACTTCATTATCTGAGAGGTGAATTTGGCAGAGTTGTTTCTCTTTAGTTTCCTAGAGTATATGCTACATACTGGCCACCATTAAATTAAATATGTTCTTCTTATCTCTTATAACAGTATTCTTATTTTCAAAGTAAATATTGTCAATAGAAAATTTATAAAGCATGTCATTCTGTTTGTTTCTTTGTTTATTGAGATAACTAACCTAAGAAATATATTTCTTGTTTAGGGAAAAACTTTACTTCATTCAGAATGATGAAAATATGTCTTCTTGCTTGAAATATTAAGTTGGCTCATGAATCTTTCTTGTGAAATTTGTTTAATACATGTTGTCTTATAATAGAGAAGATCCCCAAATTGTTACTGTACATGTATTCATATATCATGTTTATAATATTGAATTATTCTTTTTAAGTTTTTCTCAGACTGTATAATATCTCCTCATGATAAACAATATATCAATTCATGCATCCTTATTTTGTTCAATACAATGCAAAGCAACATAAGTAATAGATTCATTCTTTTTATTATTATATCTATAGAGCTGTGCTGAACTACACTCATGTCCATAAATTAAGGATAATTTGGAGTCGCGCAGAAATCGAACTCTAAAATAAATATATCACCTGTAAAATCACTACACACATCTTCAAGAATCATATGCAAATTTCAGGAAGTAACTAGATGACACCGATGGTACGTCACAATGGCGAGAGTGTAAGAGAGTGATATATAAGGAATACAGGCAAAGAAGTAAAATTGTTCACATGCACTTTATAAGCATTTCATTGCAATAACCGAATAGTTATGACACAAAGGACGCATTTGGAGGATTTTTTATGTAGTAGAATTATCGGCCGTCTGAAATGTGGGCGTACCCAACTGGAAGTATCAGACAAACTTGGAATTTCCCAGAGTGTCATCTCCAGGCTTTGGCAACAATTCCAAGATGATGGTGATGTGAGTAGACATTACAGCACAGGTCACCCCAGAGTTACAATGCCGAATGAGGACCGGTATTTGGCAGTTACTGCCAAAAGAAACAGGCGGAGCACAGCCTCAGACCTGTCTCGTCAGCTCTCTTCAGCCACTGGTACGACAATTTCAAGGCAGACCGTGTACAGAGTACCAAGGCAGACCGTGTACTGCGTAGGGCAGATTGGTCTATGTGCTCGTAGACCTGTCAGATGCGTTCCACTTACTGCAACTCACTGTCGCGTGCGGTTAGCCTGGAGTAGAGAGCATGCATTGTGGACACCGCAACAGTGGGCTTGTGTGATGTTTTCTGACCAGTCCAGGTTTAGCTTGCAGTCTGATTCTCGCCGGACTTTCATATGTAGAGCTCCAGATACCCATTACCACCAAGAAAACATCATTGAACGACACCGTTACGGTGGTGCAGGAGTGCTCGTTTGGGGTGGAATTATTCTGGGTTCCAGAACTGACCTGCATGTTCAAATTGGAACCATGACAAGCCAAATCTTTTTGGACATCATTCTGGAACAATATGTACGTTTGTTTCGGGGTGCCATGAGCGCACAATATGTGTTTATGGATGACAATGCCCGTTCTCACCGTGCAAACATCTTAAGCGAATGCCTTCAATCGGACGATATCACCTGTATGGACTGGCCAGCATTATTACCGGACTTGAATCCAGTAGAGCACATGTGGGACATGCTTGCTTTTTGAGTGGCATAATATCCCCCAAGATCAGATTGATAATTTAATACTCAGCATGCCTATGCATCGTACAGACTGTATTGCGTCGTCTTGGAGACATACAATGTATTAACAATCATACCAACCATGTAATATTGGTTTTTTGTAAAT
>KK116999.1:53203-66404 GCA_000611955.2 Stegodyphus mimosarum
TTTTTTTTGTTTGCTCCAGGGAGAAAAAATCGCTAATTTTTTTAATAATATCAAACATATAGCATCTTTTTTTGCTCTTTACCCTTTGTTTAATAAATAAGCTTTACAAATATGTCAAATTTGTTTTGCTTCTAACTCCTCCTTTGCCTGATTTTGCATTATCCTTAATTTATGGACATGAGTGTATTAAAGTATTCAAATACCATAGTATTTTGATGGCATTTATCAAGTGTGCCATTCTCCAGCTGTCTCAAAGATTCACCTCTCTGTTTAATGAGTCTCATTTCTTTTAAGTCCAGTTTTATTTTGCTTTCAATATCAATAGTACCACTGAGGAATAACTGATATAGCATTTGTCTCTATGTATTATTACATATCTTATGCTACAAATTTTGGCCTGGATGTCTAAAATATTAACTAGAAATCAATCAGCTATTTTTTGTAGAGCTTAATTAACATTTCATAAAATCTTCTAGGCCCTTACAAATGAAATGTATTTTTCAGAACTCAACTCATTTCCTGATGAAGAAACAAAAGAAGTTTTTGTCATTGAAGGGGAACCTCTGACTTTATCATGCAAACCTCCATCAGGTTATCCTAAACCTACAATATTTTGGATAATCCAATCAAATACAGGAGCCCTTCACAGTATAAATAGGTAACATTTATATCTAAAATATCTACACTAAAAAGTAATTATATCATTGCTATAAATGTTGTTTCTGAATTTTAAAAGAGAAGACTTTAAAAATTTAAATTTTTAAATATCTTAGCTAGGTCTATTTTAAAAAATTTGAAAAATAGACCTATGTAAGGTTCTTTGGGAGGTGAACATATGTGTGTGTATGGGATAAAGAGAGAGAATGTATTGTATAGTATCGTTAACTGTCTATTTTGCTATGTAAATTTTATTGTGATAAGAGTGTCAAAAGGAAATGTTTTTAAAACTGCATGAAACGTTATGTATAACAATGTGATGTCGATTTATTATTTACAGAATCTATAGTATCTTACAAAGTAATCCAACATTTTTTTATTTCTAAAAATGCTGTCAGGAATTATAAATGCGTTAAACTGTAATTACAAAATATGATTTTCTGTGAAGTAGGCATTTAACTAGTGTTCTTTTTACTTTTTTTTCCCGGGGGGGGGGGTTACTATCTGCAGAGCAGTTGCTCCACTGGGATAGTAGCTTCTCAACCTCTTTTTACACAGAATATTTTTTCTAAATAAAATATTTAGCTTAAAATGTATTTCTATTTAGAGCGAGAAAATTTTGTCACAAAAATTGTTGAACGCATATTATTCTTTCAAGTATAGACAAAAAATATTGTTGAAAAGTTTTTAAATATTTTTTTCAATTCTAATTAACTTCTAAAAGTATAGTTTCATTATTTTGAAATGAATTTAAACTAGTTTTATTATTATTATTCCTAATTTTTCTCTATTCTTTTTGCTTTGCTAATTTCAATTGCTGTTTTAAAGAAGGTTTCAAAAATTTATATTCTGCTGCTTGGTTTAAATATGAATACTGAGATTGTACTTTTAATATTCAAAAATGTTAGTAGTCAAAGCCACTTACTCGTGGCAATTTCATAGCTCAAGGCCATTATTTTGCTGATGAATTTTTATGCCAGTGATCCCAAATTTCTTTTGAAATATATGTATTATTAGTATAATATTAATATGCTTGTATTGGTCGAGTATAAATAACATCAGTAAGCTCGTGTTTGCAGTTTCAAAGAGTGGTATGCACTGTCTATCTCTTTGTCATTTTCTAATGTTAGAATTAATATCAATTTTCAGTATTCTTCTTTGACTCTTCTGTGTCCTAAAAATTGATTTTTGTGACCTGATTTTCCTACAAACTGTTTATTTGTTAACCTAAAAAAAAAAAAAAAAAAAAAAAAAAAAAAAAAAAAAAAAAAAAAAAAAAAAAAAAAAAAAAACAGACTAGGTGCTTATTTGGGGGTGGGGGTTATACATTAAAAACTAAAAACTTCAGTATTTCTTTTAGAAACTAAATTTATCTGAACATTTTGTGAGCCACTTATAATGATAGGCATTTTATATATGTAATGTGTGCTATATTAACCTTCATAATTTGTTTTACTGTGAAGGGTAAAGAAGAATATAGTTATTAGCATTAACAAGAGCGCTTATATTAAGTTCCTAATTCTTTTGAAAGAATTACTTGAGTTATTTATAATAATCATTTTCATCCAAGCTTAAATATTTGTTAATATTCAAATACATTTGAATTTACTGGAAATAAAGAATAATTTTCCTGTTAATTATATTGGGTTTAATTAAATTATGACAGCAAAAAATAAATTTTAGAAATATCTACTTTTCGGTTTTGTAAAATGTTTATATTTCTCATATAAGTAAGTTTTTATATAATGGTTAAAACATAATGTTCATAGCTTTTGTCTTGCCCATAGCTAGTAAAATACATTAAATACATTTTACTGTTTCAGTTATTAAAATTTCAGTTGTTTATGTGTTTTTGTTAATACTGTAGCTCTCGTATAACCGTGGATCCAGAAGGAAATTTGCATTTTTCAAATGTAACAGATGCAGATGCCTTGGATGATGCTCAATATGCTTGCAGTGCTACATCTATGTTTCGCAATGAGTATAAATTAGGCAATAAAATACTATTACGTGTTGAAGCTGCAGGTAGTAAGTATTATGATGTAATATTTTTTTTAATTAGATTTTTGCTGTAACTGTAAGCTGTTATGAAAACAGTGGGCAATTTCTGTTAATGTGTCCTCAAAAATTTTAGGTCCTGGTCAGAATAAATACCCACCAACAAAGCAGTATGTCTCAAACCCAAATATTGTTGCTTTAAGGGGAAATAAGCTGGAACTAAGTTGCATTTTTGGTGGAACGTATGTATATTTGCTTTTAATTAGTATGTATTGTATGTTTGTTTATACTGCTTTGCAGTTTTGATTTGAAATATTTTAAAGAAAAGTTCAATTTCAGTTTTATTAAATGTCATAGTTTTAGCCTTTGGAGTTCAGGGTGACATTTTTTAAAAAGGCTAAAAAAAAGGTTGAAATTAGAAGTAGAGACTTTTCTGCTATTTTTTTTTAGAAGCCTTGCAAAACCTGCCATTTTTTATTGTATTGTCAAACAAATATTTTAATTTTATGCTAGTTAATCTTAAAATTTCAGTTTAGTTTAAAAGGAATGATTTACTCAAGTAAATTATCTAATACATTAGTGTATATGTATATATAAAATTTGATTCATTTCTGTTTTTATGTTAAAAGATATTTTTGTAAGAATTTTTCCATGTCTGCTTTTGAGCTGTTATGAATGGTAGATAAAAATTTTCTTTAAGTTTTTTGTTTCCAGTTAATACTAATGCCTTTTTTTTTCATTAAAAAAAATTTTTTTAATGTTTGTGTTTTGTTGCAAATTGTTCATTTAAAAATAGGTTTTATTAGACAAGAACATACTTTGCATAGCATTATTTGTTTTCATATATTTGCCACTTGTTTATAAAGTGGCTGGTAGGCATCTGAAACTGTTTGAATTTCAAGGCAAATTCCCTACTTATCTTGTTAAGATGCAAGAAAAAGTTGTATGAAGACTTTTGCAATTTTTATTAATTTTTTTTTTTTTTTTTAATTTTACAAACATGTTTTCTCTTACTCTAATTTAATTTCTGTTTCCTTGAAATAGTCCTGTTCCGAGAATTATATGGTCAAAAAAAGGTAGTAGCCTACAAACAAATCGCATTACTTACACAAATTATGGAAAGACACTGAAAATTAGAAAAGTGGATTTTCAAGATGAAGGAACATACGAATGTACAGCAAGTAATGGAGTTGGCTCATCAACTTCAGAATCAATGGCTGTTACAGTGCAAGGTAGTCATTATAATATTGATGTAATAGCCCAGTTATTTATTGTCTATGTTTATTGTGTAAATTTATTTGAGACCCACTTATATGGATCATTTTCATGTGAATTATGCTCATGGTATATGTGTGCAGACTATTCTTCAGATGTAGTGAATTTCCAAGTATATTTTGTACAGGTGTGTGTAACAAAAAATGCACATTTTCACATTTCTTCAGGACATCTAACATGAGTTTTGATCAGATTCCAAAATTTGCTGCTATTTAGTGATATTTGCTTGTCTGATCATGAAAAGGGATTTCATTTATATTTCAAAATATGTAATATTTTATTAATACTTTTAATCCTTTAATGTCCTTTAGTAATTATTTTACATTACAATGCATTTATAAAAATGTCCTTAAAGGAATAACTTGAAAAAAAATGTGACACATAATTTCAAAAATACATGTTTGTTTATGGTAGAACACAATACATCTGAATTAATTAAAGTGAGTGTAAAGTTCATTTTTGACCCCCCCCCAATGGTTGCACATGTTTTTAATAGCAATATCATTTTTAATACTTTTTTCATAAACTTTCAAACTTGTGTATAATTGTAGTTTTCATTCAAATCAACAAAAAGGGATGATGAAAAAAAAATATAAAATATTAAAAAGAGACAAATTTGTATTTTTGTTGTAGTTATTTTTTTTAGTTATTAAACCAGTAACCCACAGATAAAAATGGTAAAATGAATAATAAAAATCATTAGCATTTTAACTTAAATTCATGAACAGATAAAAGGGGACAATTTATGAAAAGCATGAGATTTATAGTAATAAATTAGAACTTATAATGTCGTAGAAATAAATGCATTTTTTCTAATTTCAGTTATATTATGAGCATTCTTAAAATATTATCAATATCAGTGATGTTCACTGAAAATTTTTCTCAAAGAATAGTTGAAACTTATATGGATGTTGTAGCTTTTTTTAGTAATTAATGTATTGAAATTTTTATAGTTCATTTTTAATCATTTATTCACTTCCAGGCTATTCTTTTATTGCAAAGCA
The DNA here is from genome assembly GCA_000611955.2 of Stegodyphus mimosarum. Taxonomy (NCBI): domain Eukaryota; kingdom Metazoa; phylum Arthropoda; class Arachnida; order Araneae; family Eresidae; genus Stegodyphus; species Stegodyphus mimosarum. The sequence goes on from KK116999.1 coordinate 58,138, forward strand.
TATTTTACTGACATCTTCCATCAATAAACATAGTTACTGAAAATTCAGATCCTGGACAGATATTTCGTATTCCACCAATTCTGCATATAGTATACTTAGATCACAAATTAAACAATGAAAAATAACAGCTTCATTTAAAAAGCCTGGAGATACTCTTATTAACTTATTCTCTCAATCTCCTTTTCTCAACTATGTTTGTTAATCAATGTGTTAATACCTACTTATTGTAAAGCTTTGTGGTTTAAGTACAATTAATTAGATGATATTTATTGTAAAATCATTTCAGACATGATCAGGTACAGTAAATAAATGCTGGCTTGTAACATTTTGTCTAAACAAATTCACAAATTTGTTACAATACTTTTTTCAGTAGAAAATACTTTTAAATAGCAATTTATGAACATATCTTATGTTGATTGCTAATCTTGTTGAAAAGCATGTTTATTTAAACAATGGCTCAGTAAGTACTCCAACTAGTATGTGTGCTTGCCTTCACACCAGCTAAATTCGTGGCTTCTTCTCATGAGATGATTTCTGATTTTCAGCAATCCAAAAATATATCGCTTTTATATGTTAGCAATAAATTTGTTGATTTATGTGTAGAAATTATGCATTCTAAGCCAAAAATATCGGAAAGCAAGTTCGTTACTTTTCTTTTATACCTCATAAAATATATTTCATGCCTTGCATTCCTTTTGATGATGTGTTTTATGAATAAATTGTTTTGCAAAATAAAGTAAAAATGATGTAACATTAAAAGAATTAAGAATAATGTTAAAATGGTATACATTTAGATTATGATTCTTCATCTGTAATACATGCACACAGAGGTATAGAGCAGCTTTAGTAATAAAACTCACAAGAAAATTAAAACTTTAAACATAATCAACTAATCTCCTTTTATTGGGCAAAATTTGGATGACATTTTATAAAGGTCGCACTCTTCCCATGTGATTCTTTTTTACATATAATTGAATATTTTAATGTCATTATTTGTTTATTTAATTTTTACCAGACCTAATGTATTAAAAAACTTTTTTAAGACTGAGTTTTTTGCACTGCTAATACCAGAAACGTTTTATCATGCGTTCTTTAGTTTATTGATTGATTGATTTATAGAGCAATATTCTGTATTTTAACCTTAGCACACTAGTCCAAACGTGACGTGTGGTTAAAAAATTTATGCTACTGAAATAAACATGACCATCTATTGACGGGCACTGGGACCCGATAAATGTTTTCTGAACTTGCTAATCAGAGCCCTTTTATTCAAAATAAAATGAACATTCAGATAAATTAATAATCCCTTATAACTCTCATCTTTACAATGTTTTTCATAAAACTGTGTGATGCCTATCCGTAATATCTTGAAATTGTATTTGTATTCTGGCATAAGAATTTTTTTGCATATAAAGCTGTTGACTTTTTTTATAATTGCTCTAGATTAAATTACATTGCTTGAAGATTTTTTAGATAGTTAAATGTGTAAAAAAAACGATAATCTAACTATAATGAACTGTTATATTTTTAGCTGCACCATATTGGATAAATGTGCCAAACAATACAAATGGAGCTGAAGATGAAACTGTCTCTTTTGAATGTGTTGCTGGTGGAATACCAGCTCCTGAAGTCGAATGGTTTATGAATGGAATTCCTTTAGCAAGTATGAATTTTTTTTCAGCTTATCTTCTTTTAACTACTATCTACTTTATGTTAATTCTGTTTGGTCATTATTCATTTTGGCATAATATGCTAGTGAAAATATAATTTATCTTCCTTTTACTACAATTTACTTTTCATTACTTTTATCTGGTCATTATTTATTTTCCTTAATTTTGACCTTAATTGAATGAAACGATTAAGTGATAACTTATTTGTTAAATGATATGGTTCATCATGTATTATTTTTAGTTTGATTCTATGTTTATGTTGTCTGCTAATAAATTTGTCAGACTAAGAATAAAACTGTATTCCTATTCTGACAAATATAATTTGTATGGAAAGGAAGTTTTTATCATTTAATCAAATAGATGTTTATTTAAGGAAAAGTAGCTTCATAGTATATATTAAATATAATTTAATTAAAATGAAACAGTAATTACTTTTTATATTTGATTATGTGTCTCTTGCATAATTATAATGTTTGTTCAATTTTTGTGCTGTATTTCATGTCAGGAATCATAAATATTCTGGTGTTCATTGTAGCCACAATTTACAGTTCTGTTTTAGGGTGTGCATTTGTGTTAAGTAATTAGCTTTTACATTGATTTCATTATTTGGATACTTTAATTTTGTTTTAACCCTTCAGATGCCAGACCAAATCCAAGGAGAAGATTGGACAAAAGTGCAAATGTGCTTGTAATTGAAAGTCTTAAAAAATCTGACACTGCTGTATTTCAGTGCAATGCCTCAAATATTCATGGATACATTTTCAAAGATTTCTACTTAAATGTTTTAGGTAAGCATTAATATTAGATATTATTTTAGTAAAGTATGAAAATAAAACCTATGATATATCTTTAAAATACTATTTACAAATAAAAATTAAAAACATTATTATTAAACTATAAATGTTTTTTTTTTTAATTCTTTAATAAATTTGCAGCTTTACCACCTACTATTACTGAAAGGCCAGATCCAGTTACTAGTTCTGTTGTATCATCAATGGTTACTCTTCGTTGTAGAGTTTTTGGAGCACCCAATCCTAAAATTAAATGGCTGAGAGAAAATCAAGAATTAAAAGGAGATCGTTTCCAAGTATGTTAAACATATGCGTAGTTTCATGCATTTTAAGACTATATAATAGTATATTTTAGTAAGTTTTGGAGTGTTTAATATTTTTATGCTATAATTTTAGCAAATTTTTCAAAGTATATAGAGATTGAAGGAAAAATTTATGAAAATCAGTTTTGTGCTGCTTATTACTAAACTTAATAGATGAGAAAAATAGGGGAATATTAGGTTAGAAATGTGAAATATTTCTCCCATTGGGTTTTAATTTATTATTGCATGCGTTAAAAGTTTGCTAAACCACTAAATAAAGTAAAGAGATGAATAAAGATCAATAAGTATATGCACAACAAAAAATATTTCTCTGAGTGGTATTATTTGATGATTAATGTATGCTGTTAATCATTATGAGCCAACTGAGGCTGCTGGTTGCTGATAGTTTTATTTTATATATTTCATGTTTTGTTACTAATGCTATAGATATCTGCATTTGTACTTGACATGCTTAAGCAAATTGTAAAATAACAATTGTGTTATTACATTGTACATTTTATTGTATTCATTAATATTAATGAAAGAGACATCCAGCTATGCTTAAATTTATCCTTTTAGTGTTGAAGTGCCCTGCTATTTAAATTGGAATTTCTAATAAAATCATACTTCATATTTTACTGTCCATTATCAGTAACGATTTAATGCATTAAACTTGGTAAACTGAAAGTGATCCAAGATGCACTGTGCTTTAATTTCCACTTTCAGGTGGCAGATAATGTCTTTTAAAAATTGCAAACTCAAAAGCAAATTTTGTGTGTTTTTCCTTGTCACTTAACCCCTTGATTATTTAGAAGACTGTCAATGCTATCATAAAAGAAATGAGAAGCAAATTTTATGGTAAAATGCTATAACTATTAAATTCATAACTTTTTTGTCATAGGTTCAAGAAAATGGAGATTTGGAAATTACAGATGTCCGCCCCCAGGATGAAGGGGAATACACGTGTTATGCTACTAACAAATTTGGTGATATACAAGCATCAGGAAGGCTTGAAGTGAAAAGTATTTTTCTTCTTAATCTGCTCCTTTTAATTCTAAGAAATCACAAAAAATTACATTTCAGTATTGGAACTCTCCAATTTATATTAATTATATTGGATATAAATCATAAAAATGTTTTTTAAGACTAAGAATTAATTTTTATTTCAGAGAAAACCAAAATAAACATGCCACCTGAAAATTTTGAAGTTGCTGCTGGTAAATCAGCAACTTTCCGCTGTGATGCAGAAGCTGATTCAAGTCTACAACTCATTATACTGTGGCTTTTCAATGGACAACCGATCAATTTTGATATGGATGCCCGCATGGTTCAGGCAGCTGATGATTCTCTAACTATAACTAAAACTATTGAATCTGATTCTGGTACTTATACTTGTGTAGCAAAAACAGATCTTGATCAAGATGAAGCTACTGCAACGCTTATTGTACAAGGTAAATCTATAAGTATTTAAATATGTATTACATACATCTTCAGATTATGTTTGAATTAATGACTATAGTTTAAAGAGAAGTATAGCTTTTCCCTTAGTTTTTTATTTAAAGTAAATCTTTGAGGTGTTGTATCTCTAGTGCATAAATTTAAGCATGTGATAGTTCTTTAATGAGTAACATTTAGATATTTTGAATTTTGTTATTTTATCTCCATTATACATGCACATGCATTATGAAAATATAAGATTTGATTTCTGAGATGTAAAGGAAATGAACAGATATCAAAAGCAGTTAATGCTATATAAAGCTGAAAATTCAAATAATTAATTAAGGATACTTTTAATTGATAAATTATGCAAGTAAGACATTACTAATGTTAAATTATGTAACAATGAAGTAGTCACACAATAACACTTTTATATACTCTACTACTAAGTAAAGTAATGTAAATTGTATTCCTTACTAGCATATATATTGTCTAGTACCTACCAGAAACTTCTGAGAAATTCTGGACATTTTTAACCTATCGTGTGAAAACAGAGGAGAAGTAAAGAAATAGTTTTTTTTTATTCTTATAAGTATAATACAGTCAAGTTTTAAAGTATGGTAGAAATAAGAATTATTCTTTTTCCTAGCATTCTAACAAGATCCTAGTATGCATTTGTAGCAGCAGCCTGTGGTGTGGAAAATAGAGTTTGGAAGAGAAAGAGAGCTGTAATAATAATCAAATGCTGTCTGAATAGTGATAGCTGACATTACGTACCAACATATGTATGACTATCATGATGTTCTCAAGTTTAGCTCAAAATTTGAGTGGTTTCTTGTAACTTGAGAATACACATAATGTTTCAGAATGAACATTTCCATTCTCGTTCATAATTGGATATGTTTGAATTGTTGTATTTTGGTGATATTCTAAATTTTGATACATTGAATTATTGTCATTTCAAATGTCCAACTTACAAAATTTCAAATTTTGTGTCTGTCTCTTCCACTTTGAACTTTAGATGCTGAATCAATGAATACAAGGGTATTCAAGTCACATTCATGAATAATTGGCCATTTTTTAATAAAAATGTATTAAATTATGTTTAGCTTAGCTGAAATAGACCTATGAAATGAGCTGATACTGAGTGTCAATTCATCTTCAGCTTCTGTTCGAAGAATAGGAGTAAGAGCATTGCAGTACATAAGAGCACTTTAGCTCTCTTGACACCAGTGTTCTCTAATTATCGGTTTTCACAAACTCTGGATATGCGCATTTTTTAGCATTGGGGGGGGGGGGGGAGAAAAAAAAAGAAGAAAAAAAAAAGGATTCCATTTTATGCTAGTTTTAAGCTAAAAATTATAATTTTTGATAAATGCTTTGGCTTTCACAGTAAGAGACTTTTAAGAACTGCTAGAAAATTCTCAGATGTGGTAATAAAATATTTAATTAATGTGTATTAGAATCAGATCAAATGAATATTGAATGACATGAATATCAATCTGAAATACTTTTTCAGTAATATAACCTGCATTTTTGTAATCAAATTATGTGTAAATCATTTAATTTACATATAAGCCAACTCACTAACTTAAGTAAATACTTTGCAAAAAGTTCTTCACTTATGCACACAAAAGTATTCACTTATACATAAAAATATGTGGTAATTTCTTTCTCTTTTTTTAATGGTAGTTAGTCACCCCCCCCCTTTTTTTTCTATAAGCGTAAGTACTTTTCTACGGCAACTCAGTAAATCAGTGAAAGTATTTGCTTATGTGGTTCTATACTTATGACATACTTTTTTTTTATTATAGTTTAAACCATTACCTTTTACTAACATAAAATAATAAACTTATTCATTGAATTGTAGTTAGCAACACATTTAATTTAATTGGCATATAAAAAAGGACTAATCTAGTCAATTGGAGCTCTGCTTTATGTATTTAAGGACAGCTTTTTTTTTTAAAGTATTAATTCTTTTTTTCCCAATAGATACTCCAAATCCTCCAAAAATACAAGGTGTTCAGTGTGATGGACTTACAGCTTTAGTTGTATGGCAACCTACTGGAGATCGGAGAGCTCCCATATTGAGCTACACTATTCAGTATAACACAAGTTTTACACCTGATAAATGGGAAGATGCATTTGTTAATATTCCTGCTCCTGATACTCGTTTTAAGGTAAAAATTCTTCGGTGTTTTTTTTACTGCTTTTGCATTTTTTAAATATGAATGTTTTTAGTATATTTTATGCTTAAATAATGTATGCATAAGCATGATTGTTTAATTCCAATTAATCTTTCATTTATCATTTAGGTTTTCTTTTCTTTTCTTTTTTTTAATGATTTTTTTCTCAAAGAAATTAAAAGATTTTTAGTAATATTCAAAGTGATATTAAAGAAAATGTGTTAAAAAGTTCGGATCCATTTTCCATCATTTCTTTTTATATTCATATAGTTATTTTCAGTTTTCAAAAAATATCTTTTGCTGAGTCTAGAAAGAAACATTTATTGTTATAATTTTTTTAGGTTTCTATGACTCCATGGGCCAATTATACATTTAGAGTTATAGCTAGGAATAAAATAGGACCGAGTGAACCCAGTGGACCTTCTGGAGTATGTGAGACACCTGAAGATGTGCCATATAAGAATCCAGATAATGTAGTTGGGAAAGGAACTGAAAAGGATAATCTAGTGATTTCATGGACAGTAAGTATTATTTTAACTGATTATTTTCAATAATATATACAGTGGCTCCCAAAAGTGTTCGTACACTTATGATTTTTGTTGAAATAGGGCTCTATCCATTAATTAAAAGTAAACTTTCTGAAAGAGATTTTAATAATAAGATCTCAAATCTATTTGTAACAAAATTACATGAAATATTTTTTAAATATAGCGAAACTTTATTTTTAAGAAATTAATAATCAAAAAATGACAAACATTTTATCGCACAAAAGTCTTTGTACACTGAAATATTTTTGGATAAAATCAAAATTAGAATTATGGTTTGCCGCTTTTTTTAATTTTTGCGTTGTGGTGGCATTTAAAAAATCATTTGCTTTAATTTTTTATTGTTTACTTCATAATATTCTATTTCTTATTGAAAAATGGGCCGCAGTCATAAAGAAATTACAAACAGCATTCAAAAATTAATAATTTTTCACCATAGTAGTGGTAAATCAATTTAAAATATCACTAAATCAGTTAATTTATCCTATTCTACAGTGCAGTATGTGATAAAATGCTTTAAAGAAGAAAATCAGATTGAAAATAAGGTAAGAAAAGGTCGACCGAGAAAGTTAACTAAACATGATAAGAGATTTATTATTAGAAAATTTGTGAAAAACCCACGTTTGAGTGCTATAAACATTTCTGCAAAATTTAATGCAAAGTTTTCTACTTCAATTTCACCTGAAACTGTTCGACAAGTTCTCGGAGAAGCTGAATTACATGGGCGTTCTGTCCGTAAAAAATTTTTTGTTAGTGAGAAAAAAAGAAAGCCTAGGCTTTCATTCGCAAAATCAATGATAAATACACCCAAAACGTACTCGAATAATGTCCTATTTGCTGACGAAAGCAAATTTAACATTTTTGGTTCCGATGGTCGAATAAATGTATGGAGAAGAAAAAAAAAGGAACTTCATTCTAAGAACTTAGTTGGAACATTTAAGCATGGCGGTGGAGATGTTCTTGTGTAGGGGTGTATGGCAGCATCAGGACTAGGTAATTTGGTATTTATTGATGGCATAATTAATCATTCTCTTTATTTAAATATTTTAAGAGGCAATTTAAAATTATCAGCCCAAAACTTGGGTATTGGAAACAACTTTATTTTTAATCATGATAACGATGCTAAGCATACGGCTCTCAATGTTCACCTGTGGTGTTTCTATAATTGTCCACAGGTTTTGAAAACACCACCTCAGTCGCCAGATTTAAACCCCATAGAACACATTTGGAAAGAACTGGAGGTTAGAGTATAAAAACGCAACATCAAAACAAAAATCAAACTGAAAACAGTCATGATGGAAGAATGGATGAATATTGACGCAGAAATTACAAAAAA
>KK116999.1:66417-79358 GCA_000611955.2 Stegodyphus mimosarum
AAAAAAAAATAATATCTATTCCCTGACATTTAAAAGCTGTTGCGAATGCTCCTACTAAATATTAATTTAACAAAAAGTGAAAATATTTACTAATATGTGAAGATTTTTTTGAAGTGTGCTAAGACTTTTGTGAGATAAAATGTTTGTCATTTAGATTTTATTATTAAAATCTCATTCAGAAAGTTTACTTTTAATTAATTGATGGAACCCTATTTCAATGAAAATCATAAGTGTACGAATACTTTTGGGAGCCACTGTATTTGTTCTGAAAATTTCTTACACATAGTTCTTTTTTTTCTTTCTTTCCAAATAGAGAGTGACTATTTATATTTCACATTACGAAAATCTAAGTTTAGTTCTGAGTCTGCTTTTCATCTCACATTGCAAAGCATGAATTTAAAAAAAAAATTTTTTTAAACTGAAAGGTTTCATATTTTAAATTATGTCCAAAGGGGCATTTTTTAACGTTTTGTGTTTTACCATTATTTATTAAATATCATGTTCTTTACACTTAAACTGTTAAAGTTTTACAAAATCTGAAATAGATAATAAAAACAAATTCCAAAGTTGGGCTTCCAGATGCGCATATTCGGGTGGAAATATACGTTACTCAAAATTGGATGGCTCTAGGTACTGTTGTTTTATCACATTTGGAGAAATATACATATATTTATGCAGATTCTTCATTATTTAATTTCTTTAAATATAATACAGGGCAGCAATATTTTGTGGCAACAGTTTGAAAAGGGATTCAGACTTTTAATGTTTCCAATGCAAAATCTCAAAATGAAAGCAATACTCCTTCAGAAAAAGAGCCGCTTTGGACTAAAAAAAAATTAATAGCTCGTCAATTGAAAAATGGGCACTTTTCACTCAAATGATTTTTTTCGATTTTCAGGCAATGCCAATGATTGAACAAAATGCCCCAGGATTCTTCTACAAAGTTTTCTGGAAAAGAGAAGATATACCTGGAGCATTGTGGGAGACTGCAGAAATACCAGAATGGGAGCAAAATAGTTTCATGATACCAAATCAACCGACTTTCAAACCCTACCGGATTAAAGTTGAGGCTCACAACAGCAAAGGACAGGCTCATACTGCAGCTACTGAAGTCATTGGATATTCTGGAGAAGATGGTAATTTGCTGTTTAAATATGTAATTTTGTTAAGTAATTGAAAAGCATATTGTAAAGTAAAATTGATAAAATTATTCTATGAGGAAATTACATAATTATAAAATTACAATTTTTAACGCTTTTGGGTGTTAGGATTTTAAATGTTCTGTAAATCTCAGAAGCATTTGTTTTGGTTTAAGAACAGCATTTTGCATCTGTTCATAGTAGTCATGATACAAAATATTAGGGGGAAAAAGTAATGATTTGGTTATTCTAAAAATTTCAAAAGGCATGTGTTTATCTAATTTTGACCCCAAAAAAATTATAGATCTCTTAATTGTATTTTAAATCCCTTTCAAGTTGCATCTGCTTTGATAATACACGGACTACCAATAAGTATTTGGACACCTGTAATAGAAAAGAAAAACTAACTTTATTCAAAATCAATAGTTGGTAGAGCCTCCACGAGAGGTAATTACAGCATGGACCCTCCGGGGCATACTTTCCACAAGTCTTTGTATGACAGCTAGTGGTATTTTCTTCCACTCGGCTTGGAGAAGACATAGAAGTTCCTTCACCGATTTTGCACGGGTAGTGCACCCTTTAATTCGGCGATGCAACTCGTCCCAGAGGTTCTCGATAAGGTTCAGGTCTGGACTCTGGGCAGGCCAGTCCATTCGATGAACTCCATTGGCACCATACCAAGCCTTGGTTAGCGTCAAAACATGACAACTGGCATTGTCGTCCTGAAAGTAACAGGGGTCCAACCCGTAAAACTGCCACAACGTAGGAAGCACATTGTCATCCAAAATAGTGCATTAGGCATCGGAGTTGAGCTTACCATGAATGGGGACCAAGGGTCCCAGCCCATACCAGGAGAAACACCGCCAGATCATAATTCCACCTCCGCCGAACTTGACTGTTGGCACAATGCATTCTGGCAGGAGACGCTCTCCAGGTAGACACCAGACCCAGACCCTGCCATCTGAACGGTAAAGGGGGAACCTTGATTCGTCACTCCAAAGAACCCGTTTGCATTGATCTACGGTCCAATTTCGATGTGCTTTGCACCACATTAACCGAGCAGCGCGGTTGGACTTTGTGATCAAAGGCTTATGGGCAGCAACACAACCATGAAAACCAAGCAGATGTACTTCCTTACGGATGATATTCATTGAAACAATACTCCCGGATGCCTGTTGAAACTCCTCGCGGATGAGGGCCATCGGTTGGGTGTGATTTTTCCGAATTTCTCTGGACAGCACTCGTCGGTCTCTATCTCCCAGTTTCGTTAGTCTGCCGACTTGGGGCACATTCCGACAATCACTGCTCACCTTCCACTCCTTAATCACATAGGGCACTGTCGATTTTGGGTACTTCATATCGCTAGATATGTCCCTTAAGGATCGGCCACATTTGTGATACCCGTAATTATACCCTTCTCGAAATCAGAGAGCTCCGAACTGCGAGGCATCTTGCATGCGACTAAAGCCGATGCTGTTTCCTACACGATATATACCGGCGGAGTCTGTGACGTACCTTAGAGCCGCAGATATCGTCATTTGCATAGGTGTCCAAATACTTATTGATAGTCAGTGTATACCATGCTTTAAATTATTTTTGAAAAAGATTTTGTGAATTCATTATCAGTTGGTGATCTCTTTGGAAAGCGTTTAGTTAATTGATACATTTTTGACAGCAGTATTTTCTTTCTTGAACCATTGGTTTTTACTCATGAAAAATATATGAAAAAAATCTTGGCTGTAGTAAGAAACTGTCAGATTTTCCTATGATCGACCTGACTTCATTAATAGCCAGTTATGTAATTTGATAAAAAATGTAAGGTATTTTCTCCCTCCTTTCGGCATGCCTGCATGGTGTAACAGTCAGGATGCTCGGCACATATTCAAGCAGTCCAGGATTCGAGTCCCAGCGATGGCATTGCACATTTTTCATGTTACATGCCTCAAAATAAAATAACCTAATGACTCTACAATAATATCCTCTAGTTAAAAAAAAAAAATTGCTTTCTAACTTTTAATCAACTGAACACTATCATAAAAAGTCTGAGATCCGATCTTGTCAGGATGTAATTAATATTCATTAACATTCCATTTTGTTGTTTTAAAACAGTTTGTATTGTTTTTATGAGTTTCTAATTTATTATTATATAACTAGCTTCTTTAATTCCGTTTTTCAGTACCTTTGGAGGCACCAAAGAATTTTAATCGTATGTATGTGAAAGATGCTAGGTCTGCTATGTTTTCTTGGGATCCTGTTTCTCCTGAATCAGTAAGAGGTCATTTCAGGGGTTATAAAGTAAGTTACCTTCTTGTTTTTTTGACTAAAAAGAATGATATTTCAAATGTTATATTTGTATGCTATGTTATGTTTGTTGAGATTATTCATCATTTCTAATTTTGGATTTTAAGCACAAATTAACATATGCATATTTTTCTCATTTTGATTTTCATGAAATTTAATCTTTCATTGGATAAAATTAATTTTTAATCGAGCGTAATTTAACAAAGATTAATTCATTGATAAGTGGTATTGCTGTCTTCAAGTACTTATTGCGTTTTTTTGTATCGTGTTAAAAATAAAATAAAGTAAGAGAGTTTTTTTGCTAAACGTTTCTTCGGGTATACTCTATTATCATATGAAATTTCTGTAAGTGTAGTTTAAGAAAAAGAGAAATTTTGACAGGTAAAGTTTATTGGCAAAATATGTCATTTTACATATAAACATGAAAACATTAATAATAAATTAATGTAATACACTGAAATGTGTTGTATATTGTTTCAGGAATGTAGTAGATAGTGTATCTGTGAAAAGCAACATGTTAAAAATGTCATTTGGCAATTAAAAATGTGAAGCATACCATCACAATTTTATCAGGTAGATTTGTGCAAAGATGTTTTTTCTTCAGATAGTGTTATGAGCAATTAGAAAAGATGCAGTGAGCACTTATCACTGGAATAATTGGAACTAGAAAAATCATTGATATAGTTGGTGCCATATTACAGATGATTTTATAGTTTTTATAATATTGTAAGGTAGTGAATTAAAGATGCTTTTTAGTAAAAGGGATGGCATAGATTATTATGTATGTTAGAAAATACTTTGTTCCTTAACTTGCTATGATTTACTTAAAACTAGCATCATATTTGTGATAGTAACATTAATGTAATTTGTCTTCCATCAAATTCTCTACTGGCTATTCTGTCCTACTATTCTCTACTGTCTACTAGTGTATAAACTTTTCATTAATGAGCATATTGTATGTAGATGCCAGTTAAATAAAGTGATTTTAATGCATGGGTGACCTAGCATTTACTAGCAGCCTCAAATTGGCATTATTAATAATCATCATTATAATATATTAATTAATTTTAGAATGAAAAAAAATTGTATTTTTTTTGGTAGCTGTCTTTTTTTATTAATAGTATGGTATACGTAGTATTCATTTATATAGTCATATATGTCACTGCTTTCTGATTCTTAATATCTCCTTTTTAACCTTAATACATATATACAGTATTGATGCTGCAATACACGTATATCCCAACATTCTCTTACTTTCTTGCATTTCAGAGCTAGTTTAAGGATCTGTGGGCCCCATAGCACTTTTTAGTTTGTCACATTTTACTTGCATATGCAGACACATGAATATAAAATTTCAGTTCCTTTTATATGGAATTGTTCCTTCTTTCTGTTGTAAAATTAGTAATCTTAATTGTTGTTGCAAAGATAACAGCATATTTGGAAAGAAACCATGTGCACTCTGAAAGCACAATGATTATTGTTTCCAGTGCAGTTAGTAAGAAAAAGGAAACTTTGCCTTGTAGAAAATGTTTTTACTTATTTTAACATTTAAAACAATATAAAACTTTTTTTAGTCCAAAGGGGCTTTGTCCTTGAAGGGTTATTGTTTTCATTTTGCATTGAATGACTCTGAATGTCCGTTTCACTTTTCAAATTGTTGCCACCAAATATTATCGTCCTGTATTATATTTGAAAAAATTAAATAATGAAGAATCTGCATAAATGTTATTGTTTCTCTCATTGCGATCAAACAACGGTACCTAGAGCCATCAAATTTTGAATGACGTAATCCTACTGCAAATATGGGTATCTGGAATCCCAAATTTGAAATTTGGAATATGTTTTATTATTGATTTCATATTTTGTAAAGCTTTAACAAATTTTTTATTAACAAACTAAAGGATTTCAAAGCGAGAGCAATGGCAACATTGTACAGAAAAAAGCATTTTTATCTTTAGCGTGCAAGACTGTGTATCGGAACTTCTGAAGATATGCTCATTTTAAAATTATTTTGCGATACTGCTCTTGAACTGAATTTTATGTTTTAAGTGCGAAGAACATGATATTTACTAAATAAAGGTAACACACAAAATGTTAAAAAAACGCCCCTTTGAACGTAATTTAAAACCTGAAAGATTTCATCCCCCCTCCCGGAATCTTATCAAATCTTTCAAAATGCACAAGCCATGTTTTCTTTTCTTCTCCTACCGCTCATATATAGTTAACTTTTTCGATGTCTCCCCCCTTCCCACTCTTCTAAATTCTGTTTTAAAATGGTTCCTTTTAAAACTGTGAGTAGTTTTAGTAGAATGTGAAAACACAATGAGCCAAGATTACTGTACAGCATTGTTTGGCTCATAGTGCATGCATGTGCTCCTGAAATAAACAATGCTATTTTTTTCTGTTCCTTGTCTTACATATATCTTATAAATGAAATCTGCTGTAAATATGTGTGAAGATAAAATCTTATAAACTTTCATTTGAGATAAAGAAATCCAGAATCAGAAACAAGATTAAGATTTGAATATCAGTGATATTTTATTATACATGAAAAGAAGAAAATATTTTAGCAGCATTCTCAAAATAGATATTGCCATGCATATGTTCAGCAAAACATTTGCAATTAGTTCAGCAATTGAGCATTCACTTTCAAAATAAAATTATAAAAGGCATCTTATGGTACAGCCATATTGTTTGATTAATACTGAACAGAAATATTTTAAATAAAACCAGTCTGGCAGAAATTGATTGTGGAGGTATATCTTCAATTAATATAGATTAATTTAGTAAGAAAAAATTATTAGTTTTTGTGCTATAAAAAGAGATGATTTTCAATATTGAACTGTGTATTATTATCATTATTATTATGTAATAGTTTTATGTGAAAGAAAATTCATTTAAAAAATAAGAAAACTTTTCTTTCTGAAATACGTTATGTATCCTTGATGTTAAATAATGAAATATTTATTTCTTTGATATTTTAGATTCAAACGTGGACATTAGATGAAGGTGAAGAAAGACTTCGAGAGCAAGTTGTGAAGGCAAATGTTACTCAGTCTTTAGTAACTATATTCCGCCCACATTCTCGCAACTTAGTTCGAGTTCTAGCCTTTAATGATATGTATAATGGCCCACCATCTGATGTAATTGAATTCATGACACCAGAAGGAAGTAAGATATTTTTCTTGTATTTTGATAACACTTAAATAGTTTTTTATTTACGAGGGTTGGAACTTTAATAGTGGCAACACAGCTGAAAACACGCTATGCAACAAAACCAAAGAATATCGCGTATACCACACGTGAACTAGATACCTACTTTACATCTCCGCAAAAAGACTCGTCCTGCCTACGTCATGCACATGCGGAGTGACGCGAAGAACGGATCCTTGTATTAGCTCGCGGTCTAAAGTAAGTGTTGTCAGGATGTTTTCAAAACAAGAACAACGATGTTGGATAAAAATTGAATGTGCCAGAGGTCGTACAACACGACAGTGTCATCAAGGGCTTCAAGAAGCTTGCGGGAAATCTGCATTGCTTTACAGAACCGTAGCAAGATGGGTGAAAGCATTCAATGAAGGACGCCAAAACGTGGCAGACATGCTGCGGCCAGGTCGTCCGAGTGTCAGACCTGCAAGCTGTTGCCGGCCACACTTTCTGCAAAACGCCCCTCTCATTTTGCATGACAATGCTCGGCCGCACGCAGCGCAAGCTGTGACTGATTTGTTCAAGCGATGGGGCTGGGAAGTGCTTTACCATCCACCATACTCCCCAAATCTAAGCCCTTGTGACTATGACTTAATTCCTAAGATGAAGGAACCACTTCGTGGCACTCGCTTCCAAACTGTTCCTAAGATTCTTGCGGCAGGAGACCGGTCCATGCAAACTATCAACAAATCAGGCGCTGCTACAGATATTCTGCGACTTCCACATCGTTGGAAACGGGTTGTATACAATGCTGGCGATTATATTGAAGGACTGTAAAACATGGTGACATGAATCACTTTTGTATTCCTTGTAAATAAATAGTTGCCACTATTAAAGTTCCAACCCTCGTAAAATTGTTTGTCTGGTGAAGATATGCTTTTTCATCTTGTAACTTTTTAAATTTTTACATATTTGTTTATTAATATAAATTGTATTTTAAAAAACAATAAATTTTCATTTATGGAAGACAAGCAAATATGTTTATGCAGTCAACATTAAAACTTCTTTTGTATTTATCAACAAGTAAAAATTTTTACAAATTAGGACCTTCCTAGTTGATGTATGTAAATCTTAACAGTATGAGATATTTTGCTTAGGTAAATAATTGCTTTTTAAGTATTACTTGATCTGTGTCTTATAGAAATTAATTTTTGAAGTCATATGAGAATCAATTTTTAATTGGTAAAATGGTAAGGAAATTTGTTAGCTTTCTACTTGTTATAAAATGTTTTATCAATATATATAAATTTTTAAAAAAAGTTAAAAGTGTTTTTGGAGCAAAAAAGTAAAAGTGTTAATTTGAAAAACTTTAGTGGAAGACTTCTTGTCAGCAGCACTTACATAAATTATAACTTTGAAAATGTTTATGAAATTTTTATGTATTTCTCTCTCTCTCTTTTTTAACTTGATTGTAGTTAGAGATTGTAAAGCTGGTAAGATTTTTTTAATGAGCATTAATATTTTATTTCTTCCCTGAAGAAAGAGTCATTTGAGTTCACATTTTAAGTATAAGTTTAATTGATTAACAAAAATTAAATTTATTTCTGCCAAATGTTATTTTTCTTTTCCTTTTATATCTGGAATGATATTTGATTGTTAGAGAGAAAGAAAAAACTGTTACGCAGAAATGTATTTCTTAACCCTTTCCAGACGTGCATTTCACGTATGCATTTCCTACGAACATCTCTTACAGCCGGACATGCCACCCATGCATCACTGGAGAATGAGTTTAGGGGACAGGTGATGCATATGCATTTAAAGCTGAAATAGTACTTAAAGTCCATTAAATGGCATCCTGTGTCTAGTACATTTGAACTGAACATAGTTTTAGGATTGTAACTTTAAGTTTGGTCACATTCTGCCTAACTTTGGTATCAGCTGTTGTGGGGAATCAGAGAAGGCATAATGTAAATAAACAGAGCTTGGCTCTTTAACTTGCCACCTGATATAAACGTTCATGCTGCTTTACCACTTTGTATTGCTTTACCACTTATATATTTCATGTATTTCCCTTTTTATTTCGGAGAGCCTTAATTTCAATTTATTATGGCGAGCAAGCATTATTTATCAAGGGAAGGGTATACTGTCAGGGTAATTGAGCCAGTTAGTGGTTTGGATGATAGTGATGATTCATTTTCTAAAGAGAGAGAGCAATATTTCTAGTGATTCTGATACAGACATATTGTCAAAAGCTGAGTTCACTGAGTGTCTGCCTTCTACTTCCTGGGAAAGATTTTGTTATATCTTCATGTAAATAATCTTTCTTGTATTTTTTATTAAAGTTTATTTATGTATTTTGTTAATTAAAACTTAATAATTTTAATAGCAGTTTAAAAAATTATTTGTCAAAGTAAGCAATTTTTTTAATATATTTTCATGTAAAGGAAAAATATTAGTAAATGCTAATTTTAGCATGTATGATAGCTTAATAATAATAATAATCTAAAATGGTACTAAAAATTGCTATGCAAAACCCTCATCCTGTGGTACAATTCCTTTTGACTCCATCCATTCCAAGGGAATATCTTAAAGAAAGGCACATTATCTTAAAAGGGTTAATCTTGTGATTCCGTAGGTGTTTTAATATAAATTCTGTATTACAATTGAGATCAAATAAAAACAGAAAATACTCCCTATCTGAATTGTTATTGAATCTTCGCAGCTTCTCTAAAACTGTATTGATACACTAATCTTTTATTTAACTGGATACATAAGTTCATTCATTATAAATTCATTTTATGATGATACACATCTCACTTCTTAGATTATCAACACAATAAAAAGCAAAAACAGTCTTGAGCTTCATAGCATCATCTAGTATGCAATTTTCAATTAATTTACTACTTATTAAAAAGTGTTCAGTTAATACTTTGTTTAAATGTCTGTGTTTTTGACACATCTTTGAGGAAGTAGAGAAAAATTGTGAAGTTATTATGAGGTACCTGTGTCAAAATGCATAAGTAACAGAACATTGTGTTATATAAACTTATCTATATATTAAAAGCTATTAACTCCTTAACTAGTCAATTTTTTACCAGAAATGTTCATAAAAAAAGCATATTTATTGTTGCATATAACTGACTTTTAAAACTGTTATAAAAGAAAAATGAAAGAATTTTTTTTAATTTTCATAATTAATAAATTTAAACCTTTTTTTAATTTTATTTATTTTTACACTTATGCCCCTATATGTTTGCTTTTTGCAATCACAGAGTACATGTAATGAAGACTGCATTACAGATCACATGAACAGTTATCTAAAAAAAAACTTACCATGTATTAAAAATTCATACTTTTCAATACACATTTCTTTGGAAGTCCTTTTTTGTGTAGTACAGTTTGAAATATGATGTTAGGCAAAGTCGTACATCACAATCAGGACAGAAATAGTGTGTTTCCTTTCTGATTCTCTTTCCAGTTTCATTCCTTTGGGAACAGCACATAGTCTGGCAGGTCTTAGTTTCTTCTCTGTAGGAGCAATAACTTCTATGAAGTGTCTCTCTGTCAGTCTCAGAGGATTAGGCTCAGAACCAGGTCATCCACATTTGAGATTTATTTCAAAATTATATGTCTCAATAATTCTGTCAACAAGATCAAGTCTGAACTGTAACTGCATTTTTCTTCCTCCTTTCGTACAATAGACGACATATGAGTTCCATATGGCACTATCAAAAATGTGAAAAAAAATTTTTCTGTAATATTTTTTCCCTCTCTTGAAATTTCTTCAAATTTTGGTCCATGTAGTCTACTCCTCCCATTGTGTTGCTATAATCCATTACAATTTTTAGTTTCTGTTATATTTCAGAGCAAATTTGGATTTGTACCTTTTCAGTATTCTCAATTGTAGACAGTAATGAAACAATTTTTTTTTGTCCCTTCACTTCATCACAGTAACTTTTCCTCTCTGAAACGCTATAATTTCTCCTCTTTTTAGTTTTTTCTTTTGCATTTCCTTTGGGACTTCTTTTCTGTTTAGGTTCAGAGTATCATATGTATCCGTTTGACACAAAATTAATTTTTCTGCTAATTCCAGTGAAGAATAGTAATTATCGGTTGTAAGACAGTATCCTTTATGAAGTAAAGGCTGCATCATTTGCCATAACAATTTGTGAGGAAATATTTAAATTAGAAAACTCTTGAGTTCAGAATCATGTCTTTACCTGTATGTATTATTATAGTACATAACCAGAAATCGACTTGCACAGTATGAAACATTTTATTCCGAATCTTGCTCTTTTTAAAGGAATATATTGCTTCCACCCTAATCTTCCTTTGAAAAGCATAAGGCTTTCATCTATCGTTATATCACGTTCTGATGTCACCGTCGAACAAAACTTTTCATTCAGATATTTATGAACTGGCCATAATTTCACCAATTTTGGGCATTTGTGATTTTGAGCATCAAATATTGAATTATCTGAAACATGTAAGTACCGTTGCAAAAGAAGAAATCAACAAATCGTTGATTTCTTCTTTTTTTCTTGATAAAAAAGGGTGTGTATGCAGAATGTCTTTTGCTCCAGTACTGATCAATTCCAGGCTTCTTTATAATTCCCTGGAGTATAGTCAGTGCAAAAAATATATGCATCTCTTCCACAGTCATTTCTTCCCAAAACTTACTTCTTGAGAATTTTCCTGCAATGCTTGATTGGATGCAGTGTTTCGCATATCTATTTGTTTCTTCTACAATTTTAGTCATCAGAGAAGTATCAATAAAAGTTTCATAAAACTGTAGCTCGTCAAAAGTATTATCAAATTGTACATTTACAGCTGGAGTACCAGTAAAATGAAACCAGAAACACGGAGGAAGTGGATTTTCCACATCAGTTTCGATAAAATTTCTAGCAGAAATCAAATCTTCATTGGAACTGAAGTCACTACACGAGTCAGCTGAAGAATAATCCAGAATATTACAACACAGTTCTGAATTAGTATCAGAATCATCAGAAACATCTAACAATAAAGTATTATCATCAATTATATCATCCATAACTGAGACGCTTTGAAACCAGAAAACCACACAACAAAAATATCAAGAACAAACAATGCCAATTATTTCAGACTTCGGTAACAAAGGAAAAAACCAGTTTGAATATTTTTCAGTGACATGGACAAGCTACGCCATCTGATGAAATATGTTAATACTATAGACTCTCTCTCAGTCAATTAAAAATATGGGCAAATCAGAACAAGAAAGGAGAAAATATCAGATGTGGCCAAATATTAGAAACCCGTACACTGTATGGGCAAACCAGTTAAGGGGTTAAGAGCTCAAAAGTTAACCTTATATATGTGTGAGAAAAAAACTGTATGGGCAAACCAGTTAAGGGGTTAAGAGCTCAAAAGTTAACCTTATATATGTGTGAGAAAAAAAATTTAAGAGAAAATTATGCTCTTTAATAAAAGTAAGAACTTTTCTAGTGTTCCTTTTTTACAGTCCCCCCCCAGTGGAAGTGATATTTAAAGAATTAATATTATTTTTTAATTTCCTTTTGTTCTGCTCTAGAAACTTTCAAAATTTCGTTGAGTCCTTAAATATTTTTGTTTCATCATGCTCTTTTGTTTGTTATTCAGTTGCTCGTATAGAAATTTATAAAAATTAAATTATTATTATTTTTACTAAAAACGTAAAACCTTCAATGCAAATTTTAAATGCTTAGTTTTCATATCCTCATTTTTCATAATTTTAAATACATGAAATATCAAAAAACCCACTTCAGTATGAAGGGCCTTTAATTTTGAGTTTATTTTGTAGATTATAGGTCTTATTTTCCTGGGTTTTGTTTATTGTTTATATTTTCCCTTTGTAATTTTTATATTAAATTTGGATTGGTTGTGCATAAATAACTGACAAAATTATGTTTTAGGATTATTTAATCAAAATTTACTGAATAAAAAATGTTCTTTTTAAAATTTATTTGTATACAAGTAAAATACATCAACTCAAAGGGGACAAATAAAAGTTTTTTTGGAGTGTGGGTGAGAGAATTCTTTTATAAAAAAACATCAAAATAATTTATGTAAAATAAAAGTTGAATATCCACTGCAAAATTACTTTTAAAATAACCTTTATGCTCGCAAATGAAGGGAAAACTGTATAAATAAATGAATGCACTGTTTGCAAAAGTCTTGGCAACACAGCTTTCCATAAATTGAATATCTACACTAAATCTACCATTGTGTTCCATGCATGTAAATAATGGGATGAACAGCTTAGAATTAAAATTTTCGCTTTATTAAAATAAAACATCTGCTTTTTATTCCACGGTTACTTTTTTTTTTTTTTTTTTTTTT
>KK117001.1:0-58648 GCA_000611955.2 Stegodyphus mimosarum
AGTGCAGGCTTGGTATGCTTCAGACGCTGGGTTTCGCCAACGGCTGTGAGCGGCCTGGGTGGCCTGGGTGGGCCCACTCCTTGGTCTCTCCTGCTTCAGATAAGGGTGGACGTGGCGCCATACCAATTAACCATAATGGTAGAGGGGTGGTGCCCACGTCCTCCGTCGCTTATCCGCTTATCTTTCGATACAAACTTAATACTAGGGAATTAAATTTCGGTCCTTGAAGAAAGATTTTGACCAAGAACCCTTTTCCTTGGTCTCAAGACGCTACACATCATATGCAGCCGTTCTCTTCCTCGCTCTCTCACATAATATCGTACATAGAGATTATCAGCTAATTGTATGTTCAGTATTTAGCGAATCATCAAGCCAATTATATAACTATTTTTCTTTAAATTGTGCTATGCAAACCAATCTGAACGTGGAGTTTTCTGCAGAGTTTGTTGGGGCTCCCTTGTTGTTAAATGTAAATTTCTGTTTATATAAAAATGAAAAAATATTTAAAAAGCAGATTTTTGCGCAAAACAGAAACTACTTGTTGATAATAATTCCGAATTGGAGTCTGCGCCAAATACATTTTCGGAGGCCACCCATTTCAGTTAAGCTTGAAATTTCTTATCAGTGCATGTCAATTAGGACTTGTGTAACAAACTGCTATTTCTTCAAAATTAAACAAATTTTAACAATAAACAAAACATTACAGAATATTTCCATATATGTTCTTAAAATAAGTGATAAATCTGGTTCTAACCGAAAATAAACCGAAATACTCGAGACACTTTACAAATTGTTCAAACGTTAGATACCCAACATGAAATGAGAAAGACATTTGGATTTCGGATCTTTTCAATGAAGATTTCTTTAAAGTAGTCTCAAATTTATCATACTCTAAAAAGAAGAACTTATATTTTTACCCCGAAGGGCGTTCATTTAGAAGGGCTATTAATTTCAAAACAGCATTTTGCTTCGATCCACTTTTCAAACTGTTGCCACCAAATATTATCGCCATGCATTATATTTAAAGGAAATAATAATGAAGAATTTGCATGAATGCTTCTCGCATTGTTAAGAAACAACGATACCTAGAGGTATCAGATTTGAATAACATAGTCCTCCAACAGAGCATAGGCACTTGGATGCCCGAATTATGAATTTCAAATTTGTTTTATTATCTATGTGAAAGCTTTCGGATTTTTAGCGTTTTTTGTGTTAACTTTTTTATGCTAGTTTATTCACTGTTATTGGTAAATTTTATTTTATTAAAATAATACCATTGTAAAATATATCACGAGAATACTGTGTGGGAATTTATTTAATTTTCTTAACGGTTAGTTTTATTTTGAAGCAGCCTTTCCTATCGCTCTTGCTTTCAACCCACGCTTTCTTGTCAGAATATAAATGAGTTAGCGCGCCTATATTCAAATGACATAGAAAGAAGTTAGTATTTAAATGAATGTTTTGGAAGGTGAATTTAGAGCTTGTCCTTCCTGCCTGAAAGCACATTGCTATGTATGTTTTACCACTGATTAGATTTCTGTGGCACTGAACGCTTTTTGCCATCAAGCTTGTTTACACCGACTTTTACGAGTCAGAGCCTGTGTGCACGTTAAGTAACTTGTGAAAAGTTGTTAGGCTAATTTAATTCAGTTTAATTTTAAGTTACTCGTTACCTTTTGAGTTAAGCCCAAACTTTTGGCTTTTGTCAACACGGTGCTATACGTGAATCATAATTGAATTAATAAAGGGTTCTTTACACCTTCCGCTCGAATTTGTCGTACTTAAGGATAATTCCCTATATAGTCTGTTAACAGCTACTTAGTTTATGCTACCTAAGAATACGAGACTTTATAACTGGATGGCGGTAAGGAGATCGTAGGTTCTGAAGCGACAGGGTAAAGACTCTACAAATTCAAAATTTCCGTATACGAAAGAGTATACAAAAGAGAAAAGTTGGGAACTGTTATGTAGCAAAATTAAACTACTTTATTAATTAATTCATTTATATTCCCAATTATGCTATAGAGTGCGCATTTTATTTAATCTCTGTGTTAATTTGTTTTACTTTTAATTGGAGTTTTCTACTTGATAGTAAGTTCGTTACTTTCGTTTTCGGAATGCGCTTGGCAGTAGACAATGGAAATGTGTGTGATTTTCATGTTATAATCTAGATTTAAAAGTACTTAATATGAACTTACATGTTTATAACTTATAATAGAAGAAACAAAAAAAAAATTGCACTTTCATTTAAAAATACTTTCAAGTTGTTGATAGCTGAATTAGTTTGTGAATTATGCTCATTTAATTAACAAAATATTTTAGCTTTCTCTGGATTTAGTGTAAGAGGGATGAATTGCGTTCTTCTCATTTTTAAGCTGCTTTCAGGCGGTTTATGGTGACGGTTACTTTGGACATCCGGTAGAGCGGTAGGTTTACTCATTGTTAACTGTCGAGAAGTGTTTTCATCGTCGAAATTTCCGGCGATGCGGCAGAAAGGTGTTGAACTAACGCCGAAAAGGAAGAATTTTTATTTTCTGCGGGACGTTTTTGTCAGGAATTGTCACCTTTTTGAGTCAGTGACGCTGTTGGTAAACGTTTGTAACAAACAGCCGGTGCACTCGATTTTTCAGCAGTATTGCGCTCTCGTTTCCTCCGGTGTAGGCTGTGCAGAATCTAAGTAGCAATGAAGGGTAATACTATGGTTCACTCTAAATGCGGTTGTGTGAAGCCTTCGAGGAACTTTCCTAGGTAACCAGTTTACCCTGGAATGAAATTTTGCCATATTACTACACCATCAATTAACATGAGCTTCTACACCATGGAAGTATGGTTCATCTCAGTCTTAGTGCAACTGTAATCCTTTATATCCTTCGCAGACATTGCTCTTCCTTTCGTAATCTGAAGATTCAACTCAGATGTTGCCTTATTCATCTTCTGTCGCACCGATGTTCGTGGAGCTGAGGACACGTTTCTGGAAGAGGCTATCAGTCATCTCTGGTGAAATTCTACGTCTTGTCAGTTGATCAGTTTTGCCTCATTTTCCCGTCCGTGCACCTGCCTTCTGTTTATAGACTTTGACGTTTTCTCGCCATGTAATTACTTTAATCCAGTTTATGATGCAATGAGTTAATCATCAATTAATTTCCTTTTGAATGCTTGATCCTAGTATTAATATGCTTTGACTCCTGGGAGTATAATTATTATTGCTAATAGTATTAATTAATTTTAAAGGTAGAATAAACGTCTGTTTCACATCTAAATTTAGTATGATGTTTTATATTATTACCTTCTCTGCTTATACATGATACACACCAGTTATCATTGGGTTGTTCGGGTATTTAATTTTAAAATCTCAACGCTAATTTAATTGATTGATATTTTCGGCTAATCTAAGTTGTTTTAATTTACTAACCACTACAAGCACTAGTTTATATTTGGTGCTCTTCAAAGGCACTAATATAACAGAACCGTTGACCAAGAACATTAATGAAGATAGGACTGGATACCATGAAGTACCACTTACGCATATATCTGGATGTTAGTGAGGAATAAGTAGAGCTCTTATTTCATTGTTTGTATAAATGTGACTGATTCTATATTTCCATGTGTTGTGCCACGTGTTGGATCTAAGAAGTACTTCTATGGAGAATATATTGCAAATTAGAGATAATTATTTTGGAGAACCAAAATATAAAATACACAACTGTAGAACTTGTATGTGTTTCCTGGGACAGGAAATATGAAAAATGAGCAATCTTCTTGCTGGGATTGAGCTCTGAGCCTTCAAATATCTAGCTGGTGGGCATGCCTCCAGTTACACCACTAAAGCGTCTGGTAAGGAAAAGAAAAGATCTTACATACTTAATAATCCTAAATATTGCTTTACTGTAACGAATTCAAATCTCTCAGTCAGCATTTAATAAATATTTTTCTTATTGTTTTAAACAACCTTTTCATCTATCATCTTAAAATTCATCGCTTAGTCGCTCTTTTAGCTAAAAGGAAGTTATTAAACTCCATAAACTTAAACACCTATGTACGCACCATATGCCTATGTTACTATGAAAGATCAAAATTGGAGAATGTCGACATTCGTCGACGCCGTGACAAATACTTTGGTAAAAGGCCGAATATTTGGTTATATTCTTATACATTCGGACTATTACGGCTTCTTGTTGCAATAAATAAAACTGTATAACGCCAGTCATATAATTAAGTAAGTTTATTACTGTTGTTATTTTATTTTCTCATTCAGAATGTACTGTTCGTTTTACGTTTAACGATTTACTTACATATCCTGTTACTTACTTTTTCCTAATTGGACATATATCATAATATGTTTTAATAATAAAGTATCATTTAAAAGGTAACAAAAATATTTTTATTTAACATTCACAGTCAGTGCATGGCGAATGTCGACATTTGCCAGTGTAAGTTATAATTAAGGACATTTAGCAAATATTTTGGGCATACATCAAGCGATTCGGTGAATGTTGACATTCACCAGAGAATGGCAAATTTCTCCAGACTTCAGTCTTTCACAGTAACACTTACATAACTGTAGCTCTAGTTAAGAGTTAAACTGTTTAACAACAAATCGGTTTTTTGCTACTGTTCTCAGATATTGAGTTTTCTAAGAATTTAGATTTTGAATAAAAGACAAATCTTAGATTATACAGGACTGTGTGTACTTTAAAGGTCATGAGAGAGTTCTGCTTATGCCGCTATACAACATATAAATGGTACGTCAGTACTGTAGAGGGATGCATAGTATTTATATATACCACCAGGAGCAATCCTAGTGATGTTGCCAGCGATAACTAGAGGCAATGACAATGAATAATATCAATTTGCTTCATTTAAAGTGCCTTTTATTTACAGAAAAAAAACCATATAGTTTTTAATTAATTTATACAGTTGATAATCTATTAATACCATTCAAAGAATGAATATCCATCAATGAAAGAAAAATGCAATTATTTAATCAATCCAATTGCATTAGAATATAAGTTTATTGTAAAAAAGAGTGTTTTTATAACCATTCGTCTTTCTTACCAGATTTTCCACTTTTGTAAAATGTTAGATTTTCAAATTGGAAATCTCTGCCGAATAGTCACAATTTTGCAATTTCAGAAACTCATAAAAATGATCTTTTGGAGTATATTCCAAGAAATCACTTATACAAAAAGTCGCCAGAAAACTGGAGAGAAGGACGAAAAATGTACAGGTTTAATAGAAACCTGCAAAAAAAATTGAAAAGGAATAAAGCTATTTTCTTAAAATCTCATTTGGTTTTTATTATTTCTTTTTTTATTACGAACGAATTATATGAATGATATTATATGAATTATGTAGTGCTCTGAATTATGTAGTGCTCATGTCATGCACAGATTGCATGGGCATAATTTGATTAAGAAGAAAAACCAGATTGCATGGGCATAATTTGATTAAGAAGAAAAACCAGATTGCATATGTATAGTCTTCACTCATACTCAGTCTGCTTCTTCCTTATTTAAATTTCCTTTTCAATGTCAATTATTGCAGAAACGAAGAATCACTGTTAGAAATATAAACTTTATTTACTAATTTTGCCCTGTCTTTTTAGATACTTTGGTGACTCTTAATCATGTAATATATTGTCGGCACTATGCCATCGTCACTACTATATAAAACAGTTGTTTATGGAAAAAATTAATTTAATAAAGAGGTGTATGACATGTTAATAATAATTATTTTATATGAAGAATGTATCTTATTAAAAATACATTTACTTTAACACCGAAAACAAATTAGAAAAAGCTTTAAAGGAAAACCATCGAAAGATGAAGATTCGCGGTTTTAGCGCCGTGCCGGTCTTTGAAAACTCTATTCAGCATGCCATTTAAAACTTCTCAAGCTTACATTGTTTCAGCTTCCATAAGCGGGTTAAAATATACTTGTGTGTTTCTTCAGTTGTTCAAAGTTCGAACATTTCAAGGTATGCAGAGAAATAACTTTTATGATAATTTCTTTAATTGTAAAACAGAACTGCCAATTTTGTTCTTAACTAATAAATTTGCTTTTTTTACACATTTTAAATCAAAAACATATTGCAACATAGTTGAAAAGGGCATACAAATGACCATTTGGCATTATAATTAAAAATAAATAAGTAAATAGCTTAAGTAATAGCTACGTTATCTGTATTTGTTTGGAGGTTTGGTGTTCATTACCATTTGCAAGCAGCTCAACTTTAACTTCAGAAATGAAATAATAACCACAAAAATATCACAACGGGAAAACACTTTTGTGAATTTATACATCAAAATGTAAGCACTATATATTTATCCAAGTTTTAAAGCTAGCTACAGGGAGATGAATCCTTTTCCTATCATGGAAAGTATCATAAAATGTTACAAAACCCTTCGCAGATGTTCTTTAATGCTGATAGCTTGTCAAAATGCGAAATATGATTTACTTTTCATCCATCGCTTTCCAAATACAATTTACCTTCCATCCATCGTCTGTGTGATGAAACATTTTTCAATTCTTTTTAAACTTTTCAATTCCAAGTTGTAGAAATGAAACATTCTAAGTGTGTGAATAGTTATGTTAAGTCTTCAATAATTGCGGTTTTTAATTTTTTGTTTTTTTATTAGATGCAAATTAGTTATTTGTTATTAGTTCGTTCACAGGAAAATTTTCTCCTCAGCATTAAGTCATTTCTTTCACAAATAGAGTGTACCTAGAAAAGTACTATTTTTAGAATTCTTTAACTGTAATCTATACAATATGTTAAAAACTTTATTGATTGCAATCAGTTGTTCAAATAATATACACACGCCTTACATATTCGTAGAATTAGCATCTAGGATTTATCCAACCACAAAAAGAAAGAATAAAAGAAGAAAAGTGAAGAAAATTTTAAAATAAATAAAAAATAAATATCAGCATATAATGATCTACAAAATAGTGTATAAAATATAAAAAACACAGAAAACTAGAGTGGACCTGTTAGCATGGGAAAATACATTTGAAATGTAAAATATAATGTATTGTAAATACAAAACGTGTATGAATGTAATGTATTTTGTATGCATGTAGTGTAATGTGTCTGAAAAATAATGGATCGTATTTTGAATAGCAATGAAATTTTTACCAGCAAAACTGATTATGAAGACAAACGCGTATCTGTAATTTGAATTTAATACATCATTATTTTTGCAATACTTTGTCAGAAAAGTTTTCGGTCAAACTGCTACAATTTTCCTTTTACTCATGACATGAAATGTACCCTATTCAGAGCAGTAATTTTATTAAATAACAGAAAGACAAATTAATCGAACTAACTTATAAGGTATTTCTCCCGCCTTCTTCGCATGCCTTCGTGGTGTAGTGGTCTGCATGCTCTACGCGTAACCGAGAGGTCCGTGGTTCGATTCCCGGCGAAGGCGTTGCTAATTTTTCATGTCTCCTGCTTCCAAAAAAAACCTAATGTCTCTACACTGGCGCCCGAACTAAAAAGGTGGTGGATGATGATCTCCACCCCCGCGATTTGGCGATTGGGTCCCCAAAACCCCAGTCGTCCTTTAAAAAGGGGGAGTATATAAGGTATTTCTCCCGCCTTCTTCGCATGCCTTCCTGATGTAGTGGTCTGCATGCTCGAAGCGTAACCGAGAGGTCCATGGTTCGATTTTCGGCGAAGGCGTTGCTCATTTTTCATGTCTCCTGCTTCGAAATAACCTAATGTCTCTGCAAACTAAATAGACTAAATTTGGATTTCTGCGACAGTTCGTGGCGTACGTTTCACATTAGTTTTCACGACTAAAAATATGTAAATCCTAAACAATTACGTTGTTGTCTTGTCCATGAATTTCATGGAAAAATGGTTGCCATGAATTGCATGGAAGAATGGAGCCTCAAGGAGGTTGAGTTTCTACTTCCATCCCAGTTTTGAAGGACAGCACCCCGGAGAGTTCTAAGAGCCTTCCATCTTTCTCCACTACCACAAACCACACGAGACTCGTCATACATTTGGAGTACTCCCACACCGCAAAAACAGGTTCTATAACTATTACAAACATCCATGCTTTGTCCGAGATTCGAACCCAGACCCTTCGGTACCTCAGAAGGCTCCTCTAACCACTATAATACCTGGGCAGCTAAAAAATTAAGTGTAAAATTTGTATGAAATTAAATGAACAATATATTTTACATTATTTGAACTCTGTTTTGCATTTATAAATTAGTTAAATTTCTGGCTGCATAATAAGTGCCCCTTTCTGGTACGCTGCAAAATACTCGTAGGGTGTATAGGTTAATATATTTTTATTCAAATGAAAAATTTCTTTGCTGTCAATCCGTTTTACGTAACACGACCATTTTTATTCACATGGCTAATTTTTAAAATTGAAAAAAAAATATATCCAGAGACTCATTTCTGTGAGCTGCTTTTCCGGTGTTATTTAAAAATGCAACTTACTGCCATAAGGCAAAAACTCACTTGCTTAGTTTTTGAGCAAAAACAAATAGCGAAAGATTCCATGTGAGTTCGAGAAATGAGTCAAATTGTAGAGACATTAGGTTATTTAGGAGCAGGAGACATGAAAAATATGCAATTCCTTCGCCGGGAATCAAACCACGGACCTCTGAAATACCGGTTCAGTGTGCTGACCATTACACCACGAAGGCCCGCTAAGAATGTGGGAGATATACCTTATATACTCCCCTTTTTAAAGGGCGACTAGGGTTTTAGGGGACCTAGTCGCCAAATCCTGGGTGTGGAGAGTGATCATCCACAACCCTTTTAGTTCGGTCGCCACTGTAGAGACATTAGGTTATTTAGGAGCAGGAGACATGAAAAATATGCAATTCCTTCGCCGGGAATCGAACCACGGACCTCTGAAATACCGGCTCAGTGTGCTGACCATTACACCACGAAGGCAAGCTAAGAATGTGGGAGATATACCTTATAAAATGACATTCTACATATGATTTCGAAGGGTAATGTTAAAGTTCACAGTTCTTGTTTCGAATTTAAAATACGATTACTATGGGGCGTACCTTTTATTTGCATTAATTTTGATGACAATAGTTTTAATATCTATTAAAAATGAAAATTAAATTAATCTGACATTTGAAACGGAAATTAAAAAAAAGGAGAACATGTTTAAAATTCGTAAAAGATTTATATTTTCGAAATATCGAAAATTTCCAAAGAATTCACGCCATAACAAAACCAAAACTCTAAGCATAACACGTATATTGAATGGTAGA
The DNA here is from genome assembly GCA_000611955.2 of Stegodyphus mimosarum. Lineage (NCBI taxonomy): Eukaryota > Metazoa > Arthropoda > Arachnida > Araneae > Eresidae > Stegodyphus > Stegodyphus mimosarum. The sequence continues at coordinate 9,256 of KK117001.1, forward strand.
TTATGTTCTATTCTTCTATCCTCAGCTATTTAATTGGTTGAATTTCCCTTTACATTTGCACACGCTAGATATTAAAGACAGACTACTGTGCACTATATTATTCCATTACTCATTATTGGTTAATGTCTTATTTCACGCACCTTATTAAACAAAGCTGTCAAACGTCTGCTTTATACACAAGAACGCATCGTTCTATACAGCCTTCTATATTACCCATGGTTATTCAAAGCAAAATGTGATTCCTTACAAGCTAATGTTTCTCAAACATTTTTAATCTCCTATCCACATGTTTATAATTGCAATTTATAGCAACCCACATACATCAAACTGCGTTCGGATAAAGAGATTTGCTGAAAAAATAATAGTGTAGTAATTAAATAATAATAAATAAGCATATGAAATTAATATCAATAATTTAGTAATTATAAAAAGTTTTCATAATTACAGTTAAATTTATACACCTTCAAAATAAGAAGACACTTCCTCAAAACCTGCAAACCCCTAAAAATTATTCCTTAATCCAGAGCGGGATCGCAACCCCAGTTTTGACAACTTCTGTCATAAGCTATCGTAGAAAAATGTTCTAAATATAAAGTTTCTTAAGTAAAAGTCTTAATTAAATTAAATCTTAAATAAATTTCTTAATCAAACCTTATTTTATATTTAAGGTCCTCTTCTAAAACCCTGAAGTTTATATGTACTTAGAAGTGATTTAAAAGTGATAGTTCTAAAATTACCTTAATATCCTACACGCATACACTTGTAAGATTTTAGTTAAACTAACAAAGTTTTATTTTAATTTACCTTTTTCTATCTCTTCTCATTTCAACTTCCCGTTAGAATAAGCGCGCGTTTCAGTTTTATGCTAATTTGAAGTGGAGCCAAGTTCTACTTAAACGAAAGGTGGGAACCCCTCAGTGTGCGAGAGCTTTTAGTTTCAGACCACTGTTACTCTATTCAACGTTCGCCTGACCAGCTAGTATTTAAATTCTAAACCATAGCGCTGTTACGCTATTACTTATTGAAGTAATTCTAAATGCGTTAGTATTAGTTAAATCTTGCTACGCACCAATCAGCATGGAAGCCAACCTCGCGTTCACAGCTCTGTGAGCAACTACGACTTAATTTATATTTAATTTTAGTTTAAATAATTTAATTGTTCATTTTAGACCCAAATGGCGGTCATTATTTTCTGTATCCCTCCCGAGATGGGAAGTGGCTGTATATAAATTGTGGTTTAATAAAAGAGGATTTTAAATTCCTCTGAAGTGTAGTTCTTCGACCACTTAATCACAGTATTCTACCACAGAACATACCTGCATTCAGCTCCCTGTTCAAGATCAGGACTTAAGATTGACACGAAGATGTTCTCCAAGAATATGCACCAAACACCCAATCCTGACACACGTTTTTACGTAGATGCAAGAATTTCCTTTAATTGCAATACTTTATATTGCAACAGTATTTTTAAGATTATACAGATATTATCATTTTCGTTTTTTCAGATATGTCTTATCAAGACTGTGTCCTTTCCACTCCACTTAAAAATGAGCAATTTTTCGTATAAAGTTTTAAAGATTCATGGATTATTCAAATGCGATTTCTTGAGACCAGAAAATGCACTACAAAACATTCACAGCATTTCTCACCCATTTTGAAATCTCACTTACATTTGAAGATGGGCTGTTGGTGACATTTACAAAAAATTTTTCAGTAAAGTCATTTTTAAAAATGCATGCAATTTTATTTCTCGGCCGTTTCACAGATTTTCTATACTCAGTACTTTCCTGTAATTTATAACGTATCTTACAAGTAACTTTAAACAATAAAATTCCAGGAAATTATATTTTATTTTAATTCAGAATAGTTGCATATAAAGGAAGATTAGTTGTATCGCTAACTCATGAAAAAACATGAGATAAAATCTTTTCTGGCTCATTTAATCAGGAAATATAATAGAAGTTTTTTCTGTTATGATTTCTGATTAAATGAGACAGAAAAGATTTGAAATTATTGAAACAGCAAATAATATACTTTCAAGTATAACAATAGAAATGCAACAAGAAAATTCGCGAAACTAATATGTGCCTTATTTTCACAATTCTCACAGTATCAATGTTCCCTCTAATAACAGAAATATACGAGCTGTAAATTTAAATTGCGAGAATAACGAGAAATGCTATACGTATCTATTTCACATTTAATTTTCAATAATATTTTAAAAAGGTTATAATGAAATACTTATCTGCTATCATTTAATACTTGCTGGCTGTTTCATTAAAAAAAATTCAAAATACTTTCTAAACGAGTAAACCTATTCAGCAACAATCAATTGTTCTGCATATGCATCGGCAAAATATTTTCTTTTATGAGTTGCACGTATTCCGCATAGGCAGTGGAAATATTTATCACTATAGGCGGTAACAAATTTTACGACTTCATGTCTTGAAGAATAATTCAACAACTATATTTCGCAGCGAAGAAGATTTTGTGGAATAAAGTCATAACAAATTTTACGACTTACGGTCCCGAAATCTTTTAAAGAGTTTCTTTCCGTAGTCACAGATTAATTCTCAAAACAGCAAAATCTCCCCATTTGATATGCATTGCATTAACTTCTCTATACCAAAATGAATTTCTTCTGGAACACATCCTAAAAATATTTTGTTGCACCATTATGAAAACCACAGAAATTCCACGTATGACATCCGCTAATCCTTGACCTCTAACAACAAACGATTGCTGCTGCTAGTATGCTCCAAAAGGAGACGAAGCTAAGATACATCCTATAAAGAATGGATAAGGTTTGATTGAATCTGCCACGGATAGATTAAGCGAATGACTCACGGGTCAAGGAATAGAGCGAAATGTTCAGTTGAAGTCATGTTCGGTTATCCGAAACATGTGTAACACAAGAAAGATTTAAATAACTACTTCGTGTAACAGGATTTGTTTCTGAAGCCAAAATTATATTAAACGTTAAAGATATTCTAATTCACTGAAGAAAGTAAAATTCTTTGAATCAGTAACATATAGGTCATATTTTCTTGAATCCTGAGTGAAATTAAATGAAACGTATCATGGTAATCACTTATAAAACTATAATTAAAAGTTATTGATGTTCAGCATTAAAACTTATTTTTAAACAATACAAACGATTCTGCAGAAAAATATATTGATGCTCACATTGTAAGGTTTTAGTTAAACTAACCAAGTTTTATTTTAATTTAAATCTTTCTATCTCTTGTCTGTTTCAACTTCCCGTCAGAAGAAGCGCGCGCTCTCAGTTTATGCTAATTTTGAAGTACAGCCAAGTGCTATTTAAACCAGAGGTAGAAACCTCTCAGTGTGAGAGAGCTTTAGTCTCAGATCACGGTCATTCTGCTCGACGTTCGTCTGACCAGCTAGCAGCTAAATTTAAAAGCCATAGTGCTTACTACGTGATTGCATTTTGAAATAAATTGAAGTGCGCTAGTATTAGTATATCTTGCTACGCACCCTTTTAGTTAGAGGCCAAACTCCGCGAATTGCTCTGTGAGCAAAATTTAATTAGATTTCTGTTACGGGAATTGCTCTGTGAGCAAAGTTTAATTAGATTTCTGTTTTAGTTTTAGTGTTAAATTTATTTGATTGTTAAGTTCGGCCCAAGTGTGGTCTTTTACTTTCTGTATCCCTCCCGAGTTGGGAAGTGTGTAAATAATAGTGATTTAATAAAAGAAGATTTCAAATCCCTTTCAAGTGCAGTTATTCGCCAATACAGTATCTACACCAGAACATAGCGTATTTTCCGCTCCCTGTTCCAGTTCAGGACTTGAGAAGAACCCTTGTAAGTACTTCACCATGTTTTCAAAGAACATACACAGAACACTCAGTCCTGATAAGATGAGAGAATTAATGTATACATAGCTCAAAAGAAGAATATTAACAGAAATATCAAAAACAATTTAGGATTTTTTTGAAGGAGGAATAAGTAATGCTCTTTAAACTAGAACAAGTATTACTTACAACAGGAAAACTTGTAATTTCCTAGAGAATATAATGCACGTAACATAAAATAGTTATGATATAAAACTAAACCTGGTTCTTAACTAAGCAACTTTCCCTTCACTTATTTCCTAAATAGTAGACATATTTTGGAATTCTCTTGTGTGTCATTATTTGATTATTTGCTTCTATCTGTCTTTTTCCAAAGCTTAATGACACAGCATTTAATAACGTTTATTTAAAAATTACAGTTACATAAGAGTAATAAGAGAAATAGAAAAAATCTTATCAATTGTGGTTTTACGAAATTTAGTGGTTTTATGTAATTTAAATTTAACTTTCAGTGCGGATTTAATTTTAAGTTCAATAATGTTATTGCTAATGAAAAGTTAAGTTAAAAACCTAATTCTAAGAAATTATTATTTGAACACTAACTTTTAAACCTTACGAAACTAAGCTTTAAGTTAAGATTAGAATATCACTAATATCATTGCTTTGTACAAATATCGCTAGATGCTGATTTGTTTATAAAAATGCCAACAAAATGTATATAAGTATTTTTGAGTAGTTCATCTTCAATAACGCCTATAAGAGATAACGGAGAATATAAAATATAGGAGACATAATATATGTCCTATGATTCTCTGAACTTTCTTTTCTTTTCCAAAACATAAAAGCATTACAACATGTAATCAATATTATAGGTTGCCTCCACTTCAGCAGAAAAAGGAAGAGAATTGATCAGCTTTATTCCAGGACATGAAATCATTAAGTACTTGTCATCAAACTGTTGAATTCATAGCATGTTTTTATCAAATTGTCCACCTCTTTAAGCCTATCACGCTATTCATCAGAACACATATATATTTAAGAAATTGTACTTGCAGCCACTTTCAGTATACACTTTTTGTGTTCGCATATATAGTTCAAATCAAATAAGCATTAAAAAAGAAAATAATAACATTAGGCATGATAGCAACCTAAGATTCAAGAACATTTCAAACAAAACTCTACCGACTTTTAAAGCAAACAGACATTGGTTCCTCTTCTTTGACAGCAAACCTAAAATTGCATAATTTTCAATTTGTATTGTTGTTACCGTTAAAGTATATAATGCAGTTATTTCATAGAATACCTAGTTATTCCATGAAATAACTGAGCGTGTCCGTTAAAGTGTGTAATATGTTAATAATTTGACGATTTAACTAGTTATTCTATGAAATAACTAGATATTCTATAAATTAACTAATGAGAGACAGTTAAAGTGTGAAATAAACAATTTATCTAAAATGAAATAACTAGGTATTCTATAAATAAACTAATGATAGACAATTAAAATATAAATAAAATGATAGACAATTAAAATGAAAAAGAAGCAATTTATCTCATTTATGCAGCGTATAAATGTTATTTATAGAAACGTACCATAAAATCATTTGTTACAACAACGATTACTAAAATGACACTTGTAATGACAAAGAACATTATTTCTAAAACAAAAACATTTTTGTTGGCACACTGGGTTTTACACGAACATTCCATATTGTTAAACGAAACGTAAATGTACCTTTTACTAAAAAGCGAGATATATGATATAGATTATTTTACACTTTAACGGGCTGCAGATCGTTATTCTATGAAATAACTAGTTAAACCATGAAATACAAGAGGGTTTTACACTTTAACGGACACGATCAGTTATTTCGGATTTCATACTTTAACGGTAATATTGTCACGCAGTAGTTAATGAAATTCCACAATAGAAAATGCATGTAAAAGTTCGTTACAAAAGAGATAGGTATGAATCAGCTTGTTAACATCTTTTAAGCCCATACTTCAACAAAATTGCGTATTTAGCGTTTTGGCATAGTAATTTCATCAGTTCTTTCTCTAATTAACACATGTGCATTGAGCTTTCTATGTAAAATTATAATATTTGCTAAATTAAATGCATCGTATCTTAGAGTTTTTAGTACTAGAGAGGAAATTATGAATGAGTGAGTTGAATAAAACAAAGAAAACACATTTAATAAAAATGAATTTCAAATCCACGGACATTTAGGTTGAGACATGTAAGTTTTACATAACCTTCTAAAATTTATAACGTCAATGTTTTTTTCTGTCGAAAAAAAGGAAATGTTTTGAAATTTGCTAGAGCAATTTGTTTACTACTTTTTCATTCTTGTTAGTTTATTCATTTATATGTTTCTGATAAGTTAGAGAGAGGTATCATGTTTAGTTTAGAGAGTTTAGGTTTAGAGAGTGTTAGAGTGTTAGTTTATAGGTTAGATGTTTAGTTTAAAGAGTTTTAGATTTAGTTTAGAGAGAGTCATCATCATCTAAAATGTTTTACTCATGAGACCTAACACCTAAGCTTCTATATTTTTTTTTGGTTTTTTTTCTGCAAATACTAGGCAGACGATTATTAACAACATTTCATTTGATTATACACATTCCATTTTTATCTGTTACTACCATAATCGAACATTCAAAACTTATATTAAAAAATAATTTAAGAAAAAGTAAATATACGATCTCACAGTATTTGAACTTTGAGAAGAGACATTATAATCTACTCCAGCTTCCCCAAAATCCAAAATAACGGAAGGAAACTTCAAGAATGTTACCTGTAAAAAAGAAAATAGAGAGCTATAATAGGCATAATTATTTAATACGAATTTTAAACTTTAACAATAAAAAATTAGTAAGTAATATATAATTAACAGAAAATGACAATTTATTTTGATTAACTATTATAATATTTTTAACATATTCCTGAAAATTAATAATTAAACATTACGAATTTTTAAAGCGGTAATAAATTAGCCATCAAAAAAAAAGTTTAAATACCTTTTATTCAAACCCGTACGTTAAGAAGATAGTAATTCCATGTCAGTCTTTATAATATAAAGTATAACATCGCAATAATTATACAGGGTGTTCATAAAGTCCTGGACCCATTTTGATGTTTAATAACTCATAAAATAATAAAGATAGATTAAAATTAATAACACAAATGGTTAGATAGACTCAAAAAGTTTCATGACTCTTGTCAATGAACTTCCACGTGTGCCTCCTTCGTCGCACGGAGAATATCAAGTCGATATTCAATTTCACGCCAGGTACCGGCAAGCATGTCGGCATCCACAGAGACTATTGCGGTTGCAATTCTGGCTTTTAGGTCATCCATGTTCGACACTCTCCTCCTGTAAACGTTGTCCTTTACAAATCCCCAAAGGAAAAGGTCCAGCGGCGTTATATCAGGTGATCTGGGTGGCCAAAGAATAGGACCTCTTCGCCCAATCCAACTTCCTGTAAAATGGTCATTCAAAGAACTACGAACGATGGTACCCCAATGAGGTGATGCACCATCTTGTTGTAAAAATACATGTGGCTGAAGCTCTTCTAGTTGTGGAAATAAGAAGTTTTCCAACATGTCTAAGTGTACGACTGATGAGACCGTCTTTTCTGTAAAAAAGAAAGGCCCAATGACCCCACACCACACATTAACTTTTGGGGAATTCCTTTGTGCCTCACGGTATTCATGAGGGTTTTCAGATCCCCATATGCGCACATTATGGCGATTAACAATTAACAATAGTTGGCAAAAACAAAAGAGAGAAAAATGCAATTAATAAGCAGATGACATTTAGAAAATAGTACAGATATTTAGACTGGAAAATGAAATTATCTGAAACTAACCACACGCGCAGACAATATTTACAAAAGTAAAGACATTCAAACATGAAAAGGAAATTATATAAGTTATTCCATCAATAAATGCCATAAGTTTGTTTATATCTTCATTATTTTATGAGTTATTAAACATCAAAATGGATCCGGGACTTTTTATACACCCTATATATCCAAAACATTATTTATTGTACTTTCTAGATTAAGCACTGGGTAGTGAAAAATACGTTAGGTTCGAATGATTCAGTTTTCTGGAATCTGAAAGGTACTATTGCTTTATATAGTGGCAGAAGAATTGCATAAAACTACAGGAGCAAAAATTAAAATGCATGAATGATGAAACGTTCATCAGATAAAGTCAGTAAATAAAACAGATATTTTTTATTGCCCAGTCCGTATTTTATGGAAGAATGATTCCCAGAGCCTCAAGGAGCTTGGACTTCTACTTCCATCTATTTTTGAGGGACCAGGGGGTTTTCCGGGGGTCCAGGGGTAATTTGCCTGATGTAATATCAAAATAAGCGCACGAGTGTTATCGTAGCAAGGGGTGCAATACTGTGTCTGTCGCTTGCATGAGCCTTGAACACCATGTAGGTGACAATACGACTTGGCCAAGTTTTGTCCTCATTTTGAAGGAAAGCACCCCAGGAGAAGGGTCTGAGGGTCTCCCCTATGTAACCTATGACAGGAGTTTCGGCTCGCCATATATTTAGAGTGCCTCCATGCTGCAAAAAGCCCTATTCATTTCCAAATGTCCCTGCCTTCTCTGGGATCCGAGCCCGGGCGCTTCGATGCAGCAGTCAAAGTCACTAAGCACTAACTATCCCGTCTGGGCCGCAATATAACAGATAAAATACAGGAATATTCAAATTTGATACATATGCGATATAAAATAATTGATTAGGGAGTGTTTTGAAGTTTGTTATATAAACCTACAATAATAAAAGCACGATTGTAAACAGAAACATTCGGTAAAATGAAAAAAAAAAAAAGAACATGATAAGCTGAAATTATTATGATAAGAAACTGGTATCTTTATAAAAAAATCACAAAACAATGAAACAGGTCATTTTCCCTTATGAATTCAATTAAAACTTAGGTCAAAGAATTAAATTTATGAAATAAAATTTGTACACGTAGAGCCAATTAACGGCATTGCCATGTAATAAATAAAAGACCTGAAAATTGGATACGAATTATTATATTTCGTATTCATTTCCTAAAATACATTACTTCTAAAAATATAACGCATAAATCAACCTCGGGAATGAAAGAAAGCGTGTTTCACGACCGGAAACTTGAAATTATATTTCCTGCTGTTGGTTTTGAACAAGAAGGAAACATGTTTCAAAATACAGGATATCCTGTGAATACCATAGCGAAGTAAATAATAAGAGAAAATGACATTTCATACTGTTGTAGATTCGAAGAATTCCGAAACATGAATTTTAAACAGAAATTCGAAGTTAAGAAAGAGTGATTGTGATGACATTCTCTCCTAAACGCACTAATTATAACATTTTTTAAAAGGGTAGGTTTTTTTAACGTGAAAATCCTCAGTACAAGTAAAATTATTATAAACTTGTCTAAAACAGAGTACCTGCGTGTAACATTTTGCTACGAATTTTTTTCCTTTTAATATTTTTTATTCTGTATACCGTAGATCCAAAAACGTAATATTCAAAACTATCAGTAAAATTTCAATAAGAGGAAATAAAATTACACGTACAATGTAGAAGATATAACAAATTACTCAAAAATGGAAAATGTTAACTTTTTTTTTTCCGTTTCAAAGTTACTTTATACATGTGAAGAAATGTAAATTTTAAAATGAAGGCTAACTGTGAATTTCTAGCGTTACTTTTGAAGGCTTTAGTTAAATAAGGGTTGGTTATTTGTATACAAAATATTAATTTTTTATATAAGTATTTGGTTACATTCAGGTCTATTTTTAGCCCAAAAGGGTATTAGCCCTAATGGCCCATTAGTCTCGAAACGCGATTTGTCGGCGTATCGCTTTAAATGTTCGAATTGTTGCCGTTTTTCAGACTGTTGCCACGAAATGTTATCACACTATAGTACGTATATTAAGTTAAATAGTGGAGAGTCTGCATGAATGTATGCATGTTTCTCGCACTATGAAAAAACGACGAGGATATCAACCTAGGACCATCAAATTTTGATTAACGTAATCCTCCACCCGAGCATGAGCCCCTAAAAGCCCAAATTTTGAATTTTGTGCTTCATATTTTGTAAAACTTTAATGAATTTTTTACAATTTTAAAGATTTTAAAGTGAACAGTGGCAACACTGAACGGATGAAAGCATTGTTTATCTCCAACGCGCGAGGCTGTCTATAGGAGAGTCTAGAGATATGTGTTTTTTAACATTTTGTGATTTTGTGGTTCAACTAATTTTATGTGGGGTAAGTGCGTAAAACATGATATTTAAATAATAAATTTAACATAGAACGTTAATAATAAAAAGACAAAAAAAGTTTACAAGTCATCTTGCAAAGAAAACAGTACATTAATGTGATAAACTGAGAAAAGACTGAAAAATTAGAAAAGGATATGCCAACACTTGATTGAGAATTCTAAACATATGCTGCTGTTAAAACGTTTTTAATTTTGCTCTTGAATTGCATACGACGTAAGTGCGAGAAAATGATGCTTAACAATAAAGGTAAAAAGACAAAAAGAAATGATTTAGCAGGGAGTGAGTACAACAACAGACTGGTAGACTGCGATCTCAGCGAGAGCGTAGAAAAACCTAAACAAACACTTTTGTGTGACCGTTAAAATCTGAGATATCTCTGATTTTTTTTCTTTTTATATTATTAATCTATGAAGTAAATTAAACTATGCTGCAGTCCGCACAACATAGTAAATCCATCTATAAACAGAAAAATACAAAAAAAAAGTCCAAAGGTGCATATTTTTACACTTTGTGTATTACCTTTATTTATTAAATATCATGTTCTTCGAACTTAAACCGTAAAATTCTGTTCAAGAGCAATATCGCAAAATAATTTTAAATTGACAATATCCTTAGAATTTCCGATACACAGTCTCACGCGTTGGAGATAAAAATGTTTTTTTTCTGTACAACTTTGCCATTGCTCGCTTTGAAATCTTTGAGCTTGTTAATCAAAAATTCGTTAAAGTTTTACAAAATATGAAATAGATAATAAAAACCAAATTCCAAATTTCAAATTTGGGCTTCCAGATGCCAGTAGGATTACGTCATTCAAAACTGGATGGCTCTAGGTACCGTCGTTTTATCACAATGCGAGAAACATATATACATTTATGCAGATTCTTTATTATCTAATTTCTTCAAATATAATATGAGCAATAATATTTGGTTGCAACAATTTGAAAAGTGAAACGGACATTCAGAATGATTCGACGCAAAATCGCAAAACGAAAACGATAGTCAATCAAGGAGTAAGCCCCTTTGGACTAAAAATTCCTTTGACAAGCATTTCGAAAGGTTGTTGTAAAAGACTATTCTAAAATTTCGCCCTTCATTTTGAAAAGAAAAAGAAAGAAATATTTTAAACACTGCGTCATGTGGCTGCTGCAACTAACTGCTTTTCAGTTTAAGTATTTTTTTTGTTAAAATTACTCGTATTTATTCTAGTTGTAGCTTCTTGTACAACCTTAGTTCAATTCCGGAACAACACAAAAGGTTCTTTTATTTTCCTGTTGATGCACATTTAATAAAACAGAAAGGAATTTGAGTACCTTCTTTCTGTTGAATTTCCTCCTAAATTGACCACGGAAGATACATTAAACGTGAAAAGATTGCTAATCAAGTGTCTCGCCTCCTTGGCAAACAAAGTCTGGCAGCTTATCTCGAATCCTCTCTCAATCGATTCTGCAATTTCGCTGGACAGACTGGATGTAATTAGTAACTAATATACTCTCCTGTTTAATGACAGTCTTGTGGATTTCCTCGATGCATTCGACTAAACTGGCTGCTTTGAAATGAGAGCTTCAGATACTCAATATATCAATAAGTAGTTAGGGTTCGCAAAATATATTTTAAATCTTTTAAGAATTTTCTGTAATCGAAGAAATAACACTTCTCATTTAATAGCAATTTTCAGTATCATAATCAATTTATTGATTTTTGACCGTGTATGAATCATTGAGAGCTTTTCACGAAGGTGAACAATTAAGTAGAGGCTTTCCTAAATGTAATCTAGCAGTTCCAATACTTATCTGTGAGATTATCAATAATACATACGAATATCGGGTTCTTCAAATCTATAAAGTTTTGTCTTGTCACAGAATGAATGTTATGGCAAGATAAAGATTTAACGGAATTATAATTCAACATTCATATGGAACTGTGTAAATGAAATTGATGTAAATTACTTCAAAATTAAAATAATACCCTGCTGGTAATCAAATACATTGCAAGATAAGACTGTTCTGGAGGAAAAATCTCATTTTTGTTTTAATTAATGTGAGAATAATTAAACATTTAAACAGTCATCCATCAGAGAATAGTACTGTATATTTTTGAAGAATGCATTTTTGGAGTTGACAAGGGCGAGTAAGGAATTCTAAAGACCATCTTGGGGAATTTTTGCACGTTCATGTCCATTAGTGTTTTGTGTTGAGTTTAATGTTTATTCGTTTTAGCAAAGATTTAATTTATTGCATTAGTTTAAACAGAGACCAAACCTCACACATTAATATTAAATAGTTAAATTCGATAAGCCTAATTCGATAAGCCTAGTTTAATTTGAATCATAGAAATCTGCAAATATCATACTATTAAATATTAATGATTATCTAGTTTTTTAAATAGATAAATTCAGATTTATATATTTATATTAATATAGATTTGCGTACAACTGTTTTGTATTTCGTATTATTACGAATCTGTATTCAGTTATTTGAGATTATTTTTTATAATCTTCTGTGTATTTCTTCTTTAATTTGTAATTCATATGTTTAGCTTTTATTTATGTGCATAATTGTTTTACTAGGTTTTATATTAGATTAATGAATTACGAAGCTAAAACATAACTTCTGGTTGATCAATAAATATTTTATCGGTATTTTGTCCCAATGTTACAACAAGGAAAACAACCAGATAAATTTTTTGAGAAACTAGTAGATACCAGATGAATTTTTTCAGGAACTTTGTAGATTATGGTACAGATTATTCTTTACTAAATGAATTAAACAATATAACTCAATTATGTATTCCTGGTTTATGTTGAAAATATAACGATGAAAATAAACACAACTAAAAATAAAAACATTAGGAAAAAAATCATAGCGAAAAGGGAATGCATCTTAGTTAAAACAAAACATCAATATAACAATGAATGATAAGGGCAATGCAAACTGAGCATTTGTTATGAAATTGAGGAATAATGAAATATCTTTCCTAGCTGATTTTGTTAGTTAATTCTCATTTTTATTTCACTGAAGCTTATTTAAATTTGCATAAGCGAGTATGATTAGTAATAGGCAAATTAAATTAAAATTTTTGCATGCTTGTACTATCAAAGATTTGTTTGCCTGGTGATATGTTCACAACTTCTACAATAATATTTCAAAAATCTCTTTTTTCAGAACTGATTACTTTGATGTAATTAATAAATAAAACCCATAAATTCAGAATCAAAAGCAAAATCCTGTACGTCATGTTTAAGACATGAAACCATAAACTGACTTTTAAAAGTAATGATATTTCGCAGCTTTAAAAAATAACAGTCACTTGTAACCATTTTCAGATTTTATGAAGTTATATGCATAATCATTCAATTCAAGATCATGAAAAGAATATAAAATTATCACCATAAATTAGTGACTTCCTTTTAGGGCTTAATTATGGTTAAAACTTGGCTCTATTTCCAAAATAAAGCCTCTCAGCTGTAGGAAAATGGACGGCTATGCCAACCAATGCAGAAAGTAATGGCTAATTGACCATTAAAGGCATATTCATTGCATAAAACCTTTAAAAAATTATTGCTAAAGATTTTCTAATTAAGAATCAAGTAACTCTCTCCGGGGACATAAGTATTTCTTATGCAAAGATGCGAAGGAAAGCATACGTAGACTAAAGAACAATCTCATTAATTAACACGTAATTCATTAACTGTTAAATTAACGCTCAAAATTCTTTTTACTGCGTCTTACAGCTTCTAGGTTGTAGCAAAAATAGTGCTGAGAGAAAACACATACATCCTTTGAAATATTAGAAGCATATAATATTAACTAAGAGACAATGATTTCAACGTTTTGTTACGGATTTATTTTAATTGAAATGTATATATATATATATATATATAATATACTAGCGGAAGTACCGGATGCCAATTAAGTTAGATTAAGAGTAATGCATATAATAAAGAGAGAGAACGATACCTCTGTAATAATTCTCTAATAATGATGAAAAAATTACGATTCATACTCATACATTCAGTCTGATGCGATATGGAACAGACATAACAATTTTTGATCGAAAAATAAACTAATTCTCTCATATTATACCAGCAACAATGGCACGCAGTTTATGATGATTTTCGTCTTTCTGCTCAAATAGTCGTAAAAGCTCAAGTTCCATCCAATATTTCACCTATATATATATATATATAGTCGATTAACTGTGGCAAAACATTCATCATAATTGATCAGAAATCAATAATGCGAACAAACAAACACACACGCCTTCCTCCTTATATATTATATTTCGTAAAACTTACATAATTTTGATTAACAAACTTTACGATTTGAAAGCGAGCAGTAGCAACACTTTTCGAAATAAAGCATTTTTATCACCAATGCGAGAGACTGTTGCCACTCGGAAAAAGGAGTGCAAAAAATTAGTGTTTTCAGAGTTTTTAATTAAAATCTCGGCTGATCAGAGTCGCGGAAAGTTGGGTATAGTCGAAGTGACTTCACCCGAACTTTTGGAATAGGCAATAATGTATTTAATGTTTAGCAGTGCTATATTTATTTCATTGCAAAACTTAGAATTTTTTTATTAACAAACACTACAATTTGAAAGCGAGCAGTGGCAACACTTTTCGAATTAAAGCATATATTTATCTCCAGTACACGAGACTGTTGCCACTCGGAAAAATGAGGGTGAAAATTAGCGTTTTCTTAGATTTTAATTCATATCTCTGATTTTAACAACTTTTTTTGGAATAAAGTGGACGTCAACCTTTTCCAGGAACCAGAAAAGAACTTGAAAAGTTCGATTTAGCCTAAACACCGATTCTCGCCGTACTTTCGTATGGAGAGAGCCAAGGACCCGCTACCTATCCTCCAATGTCCGCGAGATCAACAGTTATGACGGTGGAGCTGTAACGGTCTGGGCAGGCATCATGTTGAATGGACGCACACCTCCACGTCTTTGGCAGAGGCCTGTGACTGGTGTGAGGTATAGGTATGAGGTCTTGGAGCCCTATGTTCGTCTTTTCAGGGGTGCAGTGGGCCCCGAGTTCGTCTTACAGGAGGACCATATCGCGAGGCCACATAGAGCTCTTCTGGTCGACGAATTTCTCGAGAGTGAGGATATTCTCTTGATGGATTGGCCAGCCAGGTCTCCAGACCTTAAGGGGAGTTGGAAGGGTAAAATCTTCAAAAAATGGTGATTTGTGATTTTTGCATTTTCAAATACTCTGCACTTTTACCTTTCTAAAAATACCATTCTTTAATCTCTATGAAAACTAGAACTGTAAAAAATCTAGTTTTAATTTATCATCAAATCGAGATTTAAAGGGACGAAAATGTAAACATTGCGCTTGTTTTTATTTTACTGCTCAAAGTATGACGTCATTTAAAACGTTTCCTCTGCACTTGGCGATAAGCCTCAAGGTTATTTTCCTTGCTGATAAGAAATCTCACTGTATCCGAAACTGTTCGCAAAATTTCAGCTTGTTTACTTGTAGCACGCGGTTATTCAAATGCTGTAAGGACGCGATTGATTTTGAAAGATTTCTTGTTTTCTCTTGCTTTTTATTATATAGTATTAACGTTTTTATTCTTTTAACAT
Organism: Stegodyphus mimosarum; assembly: GCA_000611955.2. Classification (NCBI taxonomy): domain Eukaryota; kingdom Metazoa; phylum Arthropoda; class Arachnida; order Araneae; family Eresidae; genus Stegodyphus; species Stegodyphus mimosarum. Next base: position 24,964 of record KK117001.1, read on the forward strand.
TAAGCTAAGTTAGCGCAGTTATTTGCTTTGTTTAACTAGTTTTAGCCATGCCGAGATCAAGTACTAAAGTCTTCAAAAAGCGTAAAGGAATGTATCGCAAGGGCAGAGGTAAACAAAGCAGTGAAAGTGAAACAGCTCCTGCAGGAAATTCTGTTGGTCATTCAGATGACATTATTTTATCAGCCAGCGATAAGAAATTGGATAATTTGGATGTCTCATATTCAAATGAAGCATATTCTGGGTGTAAAAATGTGATTATGGATATTAATATTTTAGCTTCTGTGTTTTTTGAAGCTGTGAAATGTTCAAACTGTGAAAACTCAGGCCTTAGATTGTGGCAAAGAGAAAGTAACTATGGTGAGGCTGTTCAGTTTCATTTAGAATGTGCTTTTTGTAAATATGAGTATACATTTTTTTCTTCAAAACTGTGTGACAATATTTCTAACACTTATGAAGTCAATTGTAGGTTGGTGTATGCTATGCGTTGCATAGGCAAAGGTGCGGAAGCCGCAAGAATGTTTTGTGGTATTATGAATCTTCCATCGCCACCTTCAAAATTTTCTAAATACAACAGGCTCCTACTTCCGGCAGTAAGAGAAACCTGTGAAGAGAGTATGAAAGACGCTGTGGTAGAAGCAGTTGAGGAAAATGAAGGCGATAATGATATTGCTGTTGCTGTTGACGGCACGTGGCAGAAGAGAGGATTTTCATCTAAGAATGGTGTTGTGACGATAACTAGTGTAGATACTGGTAAAGTTCTTGATGTCGAGATATTTTCGAAACATTGCATGTGTCGAAACAAAAATAGCCACCTTCCGAACTGCAGGAGAAACTTCGATGGTTATAGTGGGAGAATGGAGGTAGACGGAGCTCTCTCTATTTTTTCCCGCTCCATATCAAAATACAATGTGCGATACATACAGTATTTGGGTGATGGGGATTCGAAAGGTTTCGATTCCATAGTCGAAAATAACGTGTATGGTGACCAATGCGCTGTGACCAAATTAGAATGTATTGGTCATGTCATGAAACGCATGGGTTCGCGTCTTCGACGACTGAAGACGAAGATGAGAGGGCAAAAGCTTTCAGATGGAAAGCCGTTGTGTGGCAAAAACAGGTTGACTGAAGCTGAAATTGACCGTTTACAGACTTACTATGGTCTAGCTATTAGAAGAAATTTAACTAGTGTTCAGGATATGCGACAAGCAATTTGGGCAATTTTTCTTCATAAACTATCAACAGACGATAACCCTCAGCATGGATTTTGCCCTTCAGGTGAAGATACATGGTGTCAGTTTAAAAAGGCAGAATTGCTTGGACAGTCATATAAGCATAAAAACAAACTGCCGGTTGCTGTTGTTGAAGCCATGCGACCAATTTTCAGGGATTTGTCTAATCCAGACCTACTGAAAAAATGCTTGCATGGCAATACGCAAAATCCTAATGAAAGTGTAAATAATGTGATCTGGTCCCGTGTTCCAAAGAAAACATTTGTCCATATAGAAGTTCTTTCTTTGGGCACTTATGATGCCATATTATCGTTTAATCATGGAAATGTCACAAAACTGCAAATTTTAAAAAAACTAAATATAGAACCTGGAGACAACACAATAAACGCCATGAAACGCCTCGATCAAGAGCGACTGTTAAGAGCTAGATACTCTAATTTACAAAAAACAAAACAGGTTAGAAAGGAAAAAAGACTTAAAAGGAAGAGAGAAGATGATAACATAAAAAAAAATGTTGATAACCTTGAGTATGGTGCAGGAATGTTTTAATAAATGAGTATTTTTACGTAAAAATGCGTTTTTCTCCAAATGTGATTTTTTTACACTCTATGTACCTTTTCTCAGGAACTACTGTTCACAGGTATGTAAATTTTTTATGGCTTATTTATTATGTTTCCTAATGTTTACTGAAATGAGCTTTTTGTGATAAACTAAGAAAATAAAATTTTAGAAATTTTTTTTCGTGAAAAAAGTCATAAATTTTACTATGCATAGTACAATTATCTATGAATTATTCTAAAACTCAAAATTTTCCAAAAATCTCATTTCAGTATAATCTGATAGGTTTACTTTAATTACACAAAAAATTTCAAATATGTATCTATAATAGATTTTAAGAAAAGGTACATCGAAAATGGCCAATTTAACATTGTCGGTATAGGGGGTTCCGATACCCCTTAACCCCATAGAGCATGTCTGAGATGCTCTGGGGAGGGCAATTGCATTTCGCAGCTCTCCTCCGAGAACTATCCAAGAACTGAAAACAATGAATGAGTAGGACCAGTTGCCACAGACACTGATAAACTGCCTTATTTCCAGTATGACATCACGCTGCGAGGCCTGTATGACTGTAAGAGGGGACCATACCCCCTATTAACCCATTTCTTTTGTGTCTTCTGCAAACGCTGTTTCAGACCATCAGAGTCCCATGAGTTTTACACACGAACATGAGTGTCTATTATAACTGTTGAATGTTTATTTTGCTTCTATTATACGAACCTATGTTCACACCAAATTTTATTAAAATCTGTCGAGTAGTTCTTGAGATCGTAGATCAAATATGAAAATTCTCTTAATTTATTTCACCAGTGTACAAATCTAATACATATCCTAAGTCGCGCTTTCGAGACATGTAAAACGCAAGTTAAATTTCGTCAATCGGCCCAGTAGAACGAAAGATATGGAACTGCCCCTCCCCTTTTTTTCAGTGTACATAAAGGAGAAAATGAAAGCAAAATATTTTATCCAATAGTACATAAATCATAACATTTACTGAATCAATAAATATTTTGCTTTTCTCAAGCCTTCGGTTTACCAGCGATAAGCAGACAAGCGGTAAAGTCGCTGAACACTCGTAATTCGTTCCGAGGTTCGCAACCACGCGAATGGGATGGAACCGTAAACGTTTTCGCAGTTTCCCTAATTTATAGCGTGCATACGAGCCAATTTCTGTTAGAAGGTCCTCCAAGATCCGCTTAGGCAGATTGATAGTCCTTGAGTACTTTGCCATGATCAAACAATCTCACGCTTTTGCCCAGCTAACGTGTGGCCTATCACATCTCTTCATTACCATTAGAAATGTATGCTTGTGAATATTGAAAAAATACTTGCTTCTTGCGCTAGTTTCGTTATACACGTTTATTTAAAAATTGTTAGAGAAAAGTAAGTGAGTATATCAATTCTCCATGAATGTAATTCCATATATAAGAATCTCTGCGTTAGACCAAAATATATTTTATTACTATACATAACATTAAAGAATAAATTTTTAAAACTTTGTTTAATGATTTCTTCATGCGTGAATAAGAATCTTAGAAAGTCCTTCGAGAAGGTAGTCTTACTAATGCAGATTACCATCGTGTACTTGTTTGCAATAAATAACCATGAAGCCTTTACTGCTAAGACAGAGATAACTATCTACTGCTTTGAAATAACAAAAATCCTGCAGCTAATCACAACACGCTCGTTCACCATGGGCTAATAAATGAATCACTTTAATTATTCGCAACTGTACACCATATAATTAATTTGCGTAGTCCAGCTTTACTCCGAAAATAGGCAATATAATGGAGAGACATGACATTTAAACCTAAAATTCAAAATTTATTAGCCCAAAAAAATAAATAAAAAACTATGAAATTAAAAAGAGGAAAATCTGAACGGTTTTAGGTTTTAAATTACGTCCGAAGGGGCGTTTATTTCAACATTTTTTAGTGCTACCTTTATTTATTAAATATCATGTTCTTCGCCCTTAAACCTTAAAATTCATTTCAAGAGCAATATCGTAAAATAATTTTAAAATGGGCATATCTTTAAAATTTCCGATACACAGTGTCGTGCGCTGAAGATAAAAATGTTTCTTCTGTACAACGTTACCATTGCTCGCTTTGAAATCCTTAGTTTGTTAATCAAAAATTCGTTAAAGTTCTACAAAATATGAAATCGATAATAAAAACCAAATTCCAAATTTCAAATTTGGGATTCCAGATGCCCATATTCGGGTGGAAACGTTCAATATTCAAAATTTGAGACTCTAGGTACCGTCGTTTTATAACAATGCGAGAAACATACATACATTCATACAGATTCTTCATTATTTAATTTATTTAAATATAATATAGGTTTCTAACATTCGGTGGCAACAATTTGAAAAGTGAACCGACATTTATAGTGAACCAACGCGGAATGCCAAAATGAAATTAATAGTCCTTCAGGGCAAATTGCCCCTTTGGACTAAAAATAAGTAAACCTTATAAACCATAATGTAAATCAATGATTCAAAGCGTGATAATACGTGAGGCACCTTTAATAGTATTGGGCTCCAGCTAGAATTCCGGAGAAGGCAAGCGTGTTTGTAAATGTATACTGCTGTTGCGACATGTTGCGACATTAACTTCTGTCGAGCAAAAAGTCTTGTGGAGAGGATGATGGACAGAAAGGAGGAATGGAAGTCTCTCAGAACTATCCCTTATTGGATTGTTCTTCAGAACTGGGATGTAGTCGAGCAAATACGCCTGTGAGGTGCAGAAGGTTAAGCCAAAGACAAGCCTCAGCCTTAAGCTCTTGGTTACGACGAATTCGTGGACTTGCTCTGTTAACCCTGTGAGACAGCTAAGATATGTTACAACAACAACGATTCAAGTATTTCAGTGCCTTATGATTGCCAAAGTGTCACATGAAAACTTTATGTGTATTTCGAATAGATACAATGTCAATTAACAGATTAAATTGAAGTGGCAATACTTAATATTCTTTTAAGTTGATTTCGATGATTTTGAAACTAATGTGCATTTACATCTGATTTGACATCATATGAATTTCAAATTTCTCTCCCTTGATTATAATCAACAGAAACAACTGTTTGGAGCATTATTATATACTGAATATTTATAGTTATTTAAAACCATTAATATTTTATTAACAGACAGACTTTTGAAGCAAAATTAACAAAGACTAAATAAAATTGCCATTAGTAACTGAATTTCGCTGCATCAAATTGCATTGTATCTGTGTCTAAATTTAATGAATTAAATTAGAGTCGCATTTTAAACCTTCATAAACAAATGACATTGTTAAACTCTCCAAAGCTAGTTGTTAACAGTCTCTAACAGCGAATACTATTTATATTTACGTTCATATAGTCAATGCTAGTCCCAGTTTTACCATTCATTCCGCTGCATATGTTCCGCAATTCACTAATTTATTAAAGGATTACACGTTTCCAGACACAAGAACATTTGCATGAATTGTGGTCTCGATTTATGATCTGTTAAATCCTTCCGAAGTGAAGGGAATAAACTCGATGAAAAGTCATATTTAATGGAGTCGGAAAATGTAGCGATGCTATAACATCTGTGCTTTTAGGAAGTATTTCGCATTATGTAATACATACTATCCATATATTTTATTTAAATATTCTCTTCGTCTTCTAATAGAAATAATTCCCAAATGATAGATTGCCTTGCCGTTGTTTTAAGCTTACATTGTCGTACTATATAAGATAAGCATTTTCAGAAACTTGAAATGGGAAATTTTGAGTATTTAAAACCATGGAAGACTGTATTTGTAAGACAGCTTTTTTTGCAATATAGAAACCAGGCTGCTGTACCCAAACTGCTATACTGTCGTTGCCTTTTACCTACATTTCTTCTTTAATTTGTAGAGCCACTAGACTACTTTTAAGCAGGAGATGTGAAAACATGTGCTATGTCCTTGCCGGGACTCGAACGTCGGACATCTCGAATAGGCGTCGAATATGCTGCCAATTCGACCACAGTCGCATGCGGAAAGGGAAGATAAAACATCTTATATACTCCTCTTTTAAAGGGCGACTGTGGATTAGAGGACCATCCTGCTGATGACTAATCCACCATCTTTTAGATTGGGCGCCACTTGTAAAGTCATTAGGTTTTTTTTTTGAAGCAGGAGAGGTGAAAAATGTGCAATATCCTCGCCGGGACTAGGACGTCGGACCTCTCAAATATGCTTCCAATACCACCACGAAGGCTTGAGGAAAGGGAAGAGAAAACACCTTATTTACTCCCCCTTTTAAAGGGCAACTGTGGATTAGGGGACCTAATCGCTAAATCCTGGCAGTGTCGAATTATCTTCAACCACCTTTTATTCAGGCGCCACTCAGTCATTAGGCTTTTTGAAGCAGGACAGGTGAAAAATGTACAGTGCCCTCGCCGAGACTCTAATCCTGGACCTTTGGAATACACGTCGAGTATGCCTCCAATTACACCACGAAGGCATGGAGAAAGGAGGGCGAAAATACCATATAAATTTATTACAGAGTTGATTTACAAATATCAGATTTCCTTGCAACGTTATACTTAAAGTAAGATTGAAATTAACATTATGTTGATATAGCAAAACACTGCGTGCTATCTGTCTCTATATATGAAATAGTCGTACCATATAAAATACCCAATTTTAGAAGCTTCGTTCTTTTCTATACTGCAGAATGTTTGGCTACTTAATAGTTGATCAGGAAAAACAATATTTATAAAACTGCTTTTTACAACATAGAATAAATTTTAAAGTTAGTGTTAGTTTCATAATGATTTCACGTTAGTTGCTACTCTATGTATAATATGTGCTATTACATTTGCATAAATCGTAATTCCTTAATCTGAATACATTCATTTCTTATGTAACTTACAGCCTCAAGTGTAAACTCGAAATTTAACACATTGATGTTTAATACTGCATTTTGTTTTATCGGAATATGGGTTCAAAATGCGTTTTAAACTGGTTTGACTTCTAAAGTAAATGGTTGCTCACGAATTCGGTCAAAAATGGATGCTGACCAATTTCAAAAGCAGCTCAAAACCTACAACAGCAGCTAATATGATAGATTGGTTCACTATCAAATTTAAATAGTGTTCAATACTAATGAGTAAGACACATGATTTTCAGTATAAAATAAATTCGAAAAGTTTTTTCTAAATGCAAAATTCTTAAAATAGCACCATTCATACACTTACCGAATTTCTCAAAAATACCGAATTAAAACTGAAAAGATGTAATCAAATAATAAATATATTAACGGTTGTGCGGAATACGTAATCATGCTTGTACACGGCGGCGCTGCTACAGCAGTAGGTTTACAAACGATCCATTAATATATTCACTTTTATATCATTGACCCATATCGGCAACAATTGCAGCGTTTGTTGTAAACATTTTCTAAACTTCTTAAGCTGCAGATTGATATAAATAACCACCAACGTTTAGATGACAGAATGAAGTACGGAATCGTTTGCAGGTTATTAAGTAGGGCAGTCCCAGGGTCAAGCTGCAACAAAATTCAGTAATTCCTCGCGCCTTCAATAATTTGTGGCAACCATTTCAAGGGACCGAATCTTTAGCAAGCAGTTCTGCTTAAAGGCTCCAAGAATCACGATGTCCAATGAAAATCAACATTTGGCACTTTCAGCCAGAGCACTGCTACAACCATGCGACGCTTTCGCGAGCGTTCCGCTGCCATTCAATACTTGCTTTCAAGGAATTATGTTTTCTGAAGACTCCCTTTCAACCGGATTTTAATAATAAGTTCCAATTTTTACTATCCGCGTACAGCCCTCTCGCAAAAGCGCGCGTCTGGCATGGTTTAGAAACAGTCAGTCTTGAATCCAACTTGAGTGGGCGAAGTTCTAACGAATGGAGATTCAGCCTAGAGGTATCGCTATCCGAAATTCGAGGTACCTTTATCCGAAGAGAGCTGAGATCCAATAACATTTTTTGCAACTTCTTGGAAAGAGACACTTTTGGTAGTGAAACTCTCACGATTTTGGCAGAAATCATGCTGGATGGCCACGCAGCATTCCATGCTTTTGACGAAAGCGCCCTGAATGCTCAGACGCGCGGAAAAGAAATGTTGGAGCCCTATATATTTTTCAGAGGCCCAGCTAGTTTTCAGTTCTATTATGTGTACAATAATGCTTTCTACACAAGGCTTAACCAGTGGATGAATATGTTCATGTTTTATGTATATGTGAGGATATACGGTGGATGTATTGATCAGCTACATATATTGTTACTAAATGTATTGTTACTAAATGCTAGATATATTGTTACTACATATATTGTTACTATATATATTGTTACTAAATGAGTCGCAAGATTCTTGCTGGAACCAAACAGGAATTTAAGCGTCGATGCGGCTGGCATAGAAACTTGACAACTCTCTCTTCAATGATATGACAAGTATCTATGCAATCTGCGTGTCTATTAAATGTATTGGCACTCTCTATTAAACTCATTTTCTGCGCCACCTTAAATATCAGTTCAGGACATTCCTACTCTCTCGAACATTTCTTTACCACGAGGAAGTACTTTTACTGATACAGTTGAAGTCCAAAAATCCGCAATGCTTGAGACAAGAGGTTGTGTGGATTTTAGGATTTTGCGGATTTCAGGACAGAAAAGCCAAATCATAATATTCAGACTAAAAGTGCAAAATAAATAAGACATATTAGATACATTTACTTAAATTATTATGTACAATAATATACATTATTACATTATTTTAATATATGCATTAAATTATATATATATATATTTATATTTATCAACATTAAGGACATATACAATACAGCCATGTAAAAATAAGGGATACTAATAAATATTTCATTTTTTTTATTTGTTTCAAAAATTTTTCTGATAGAGGTTTGTTTTAAAACTTTAGGTGCTCCAGAGTAAGTTTTTTTTTGTAAATTTTACGGGGTCATAATCTCATGGTCTGTGACACAGCTCTGTTGTTCTAAACATATTTTAGGTATTTTTCATCATGTTCTAAACATATTTTAGGTATTTTTCGTCATGTTCCAAACCCTCATTAAAAGATATTTTCTCACTCCTATCAAATTCATTATCTGTGTCAGTCTCAGAATCGTTTTCTTGCTGTGGCGAATTCAAAGCAGAGCCAATGATCGGTTATCTGACATGCCAGTATTGTTTCATCTGAACACATCATCCATACTAAAAACTTCTTCTGGGATAAGACTTTTTTTCTGCCACTAACACAGAATCATTATTATTTGGAAATTATGACGTCATTATTGGATAAATATTTTTCCTTCGGTATTTCATTCTCCATTCTGCGGTTTCTGGAACCTATAAATTCAATGTTTACATTTTGAGAGGCAATGCGGATTTCAGGTCGGCGGATTTTCGGTACTTGACTGTATATGGTATAAATATATGTCTTACATCCTCCTATATCCATGTCCAAATTTCATTAAATTTTCTCTGGTGTTTTTTGGCAAATCCGGAAAATGCGTTTATTCTGCCAGATTTGAGCAAGAGTGTATTTTATGAAATTCAGTCTGCTAAATTTTCTCATTTGAAAAATAATGATTTCAAGGAAAAAAATTAAATTTGAAAAATATTTTTCTCCATTTCAGATATGAAATAATAAATAAATAGTACTTTCTTCTAAGGAAACGTGCAGAGAATTATGATTTTATTTTATGAAGAAGTTAATTTCATTGCATCTATGAGCATTTACGTTAATTAAATGTGACTAAGCGTTCACATTTAATTTTGCAAACATAGCACATTACGGAAAGGCTGACTTTATACTAATTGAAAGTAGAAAATAACTACGCACTAGCGAACAACGAAACTCTGGTGAAAATTATCAAAACAGGCCTATAAAGAAATAGCAGGTATTTAAACAAATTGTACCAGAATTCATGAAATATTGAATGTATTCTAAAATAGGCTAAAAACCATACAACAAAATATTTGTTTTTCAGTTTTTCATTATTTGTTTTTCAGTTACAATAAAATATTCAGCAAAAAAACATTTTAAAGAAACTTTACGGTAAAACTTTTGTAGTTTGCTATTAAAATAGATGCATGGGTGCTTTTGGATGTCAGTCAGAGAAACCAGCAATCTCTCTGTGTCTTTTATTAGTTATATTAATAGCAATAAAATTCCGAATTATCTTCTCAAGCATGCCAGATATCAAAAAGCTTTAATTTCTAAAGCAATAAACATTACTAATTACACATTTCTCGAAATACTGTTTATAAGAATTGTTTAATTTTCTCTCTCGAAAGTAATAAAATATTGATTAATTCAAGTTTGGTTCTGTTCAATTCTTTCTGAAAATATGATGGTTAACAGAAAGTTATGAAATTATTAAAAATTCTATTTAAACTACGAAAGGACGTCAAGCTCTTACCGCAGTGTTGGAACGAAATCTAGGTCCGAAGTGCATAAAAATTTAAAAAGCTTTTTAAATTTTTATAAAGACCATTTTCACGTAAGCCTTTCGAAAGGAATTGAATTCTCTTTCTGATCGTTAGAATGAATAGTGTTCAAAATGATAAAAAGAAAGAATTATCTTCTAACATTCTCAGAATTCAAAGCACGAATACTTTATGAGAAAAATTTTTCTTGATTAACCCACTGCGAAGAATTTAATGCTTTAACTGAAAACGAAATAACAGCACTGTGCCTTTTAAAAAGAATACATACATTCCCGTGCGAAAAACATTACAATCACTGCAGGGAAACAGTCATTAATGTTTGGGAAACAAATAATTAATTCTGACGCTTTTGTTGCCACGAAGCTTCATCAAAAAGTATAATAATATAATTTTGTTTCAAGTGCTTCCTTTGTTACAATAACAAGCGATCTCTCGTCAAAATCCGAAAAATAAAATTCTAAGTCAGAATTTTTCTCTTGTTATTAATTACAGTAAACTACATCTGAACTAATAAATGCTAAACCAAGGGTTTCAAAATAAAGCAGCAGCGACGCATGAAAGAATATTTGAGACACTGTTAGCATAAATTGCTAATAAAATATTATTTGTATTGTATATGTTGCTTTTTCTCTTGGTAAAAGGTAAAAGATTTTTCTGAGACTAATTTAGGCTATTAAAATAGTACTCAAGCTTTAAAAGCTATTATTTACGCAACATGCTCTTAATATGCATCTTATTTCAACTGTTTGTTAAAAGGATTTCTCTGAAGTCAGAAAAATGTACCTCAAACTATAAACATAGAAAAGGAAGATTAAAAATTGTTTCAAATATGCTGAAAATAAGGCTAAGGAATTCTGCACGTCAATGTCAAGTTTATTGACCTTGACCAGAATATATAAAACGAATATGATTAGCGTACATAAATAAATACCTAAATTTTAACTATTCCCTTCTAATTAAGGCCCACCAGCGGCCGAGTGGTAAAGACGCTGAACACTGGTAGTTCGGTCCGAGGTTCGAATCCCGCGAACGGACTGGCTGCATGGGCGTTTTCGTGGTTTTCCCCATGTGTAACGTGTATACGAGCCAGTTTCCCTTAGAAAGTCCTCCACGAAGGCATCCCTCCCACTAGGCAGATAGCCCTCGCGTGCTTTGCCATAATTGAATAACCCAACCCCAACCCTTCTAATTATAGTCTGTTCCTTTAAAATACGCACTTCAGGGCCGTTACTACCCTTCCTTGCTAGTGGTCGTAACGCGTGTCGTCGTCATTTGATACTGCAATCGTTCAGCTACACCGTGCATAGTGGTTACAATAAGAGTACATTTCTTGATATAAAAGAAATTTTATTTCCTGTAAAAAGCAAAACATCGAAAAATTAATTCCGCTTTAAGATCTTATGTTTAATATTCTTATAATTAATAACAAACTGCTTTATTTATAATGTTTTACCGAACTAAAGTGAAAGATTTCGAAGCTGTATTACAAAGCTTTTCTTTGCTGACACTGGATAACTACAAACTACTAATGCAAAAAATAAGCCTGTTTGGGGCTTCTATAATTAAGACACAATAACACGCCAATCGGCGTGTTATTGTGTCTTAATTTACAAACTACTATTAAAGATTTTAGTCTAATTATCATAATCCAGAGATGAATTATCAATCTTGAAATGTACGCAACAATCAGGTAATATTTGATAACAAACGGAACTTGCGTTAAAAAAATTAAATATCTGTATTTATATTTTACATATGGTACCTTTGCTAACCATTTATTACCCGCGAAAAGAATCAATTTAGCTTAATTTTCGCAACTGGCATTAGTTTAAAAATTAATTGACAGTGTATAAACGATATTAGGACTAAAATACTAATACAGTGAATTAGTGTTTGCAGAGAATGAAGTACATTTTTTGAATGCACGTTAATTGTCTAATATACTTATTCGTGACTCTCTTCGAGGCCATAAAATTAAAACATTTATATCTGTGAGCAAAGTAAATGACAAGCTGAACATAATCACCTCCCTAAAACACGTTGCACATGGTAAAAAGCCATAGAAACCTCCATCCTGGCAACTAGTTTTCCGGGATACGATCTAGGAGCAAACAGTCCTTCTGTACTTTGCAATAATCAATTAAATAAACAAAGTAACCCCCCAAATGTTATTCAGTCCCCCAAAAAATATCTGATCACGCCTCACCTTCTTTCATATACCTCGATGGCTCCCCCTGGGGGCCCACTAGGGTGCTGGCTAGGATATGTACCTAGACAGCCTCAACGCCGAGGTTTATGAACAGAACTCGACTTGTACTGCAAGAAAGTGCAGTTAATGCTGTCTCAGGCTTTAAAGTTGACAGTTGTGGCTCTCCGAGACCATAGCGCTATGGTCGCTATGGTCCGGCCCTCCGAGCTATGGTCCGGCCCTCCGAGACCATAGCGTGTCGGCCACGAAAACAATGTTATAGTCTTTTTCGTCTACCCACTCCTCGTCGTAGTCTTCGTTCGCTCGAGGCGAGGCGCGTGTCCGGTGGGCCATTTCAGCGATAGGGCTTTGAGAGAATTAGTTATGTAAAAGTATGCGTTTCCGGATTGAGACCCTAGTTCCTAGCAAAAAAATAATTTATTGTATCCTCTTTCGGAGGTGATTTCATGACTGGTTTCCGCATCCTGCCTGATATAATTTCATTACCTTACACATTTGACTGATAAACTGATGACGGAATCAAAAGTAATTCTTGTCCATTATGATTCCTATCTATCTGTATTGCTCAGTTATTTTTCTATAAATGATCTAGCACGAGAATACATTTTTGATTACTATATGGAAACTTATATAATATAACTTATTAATATTCCTAACGATGATTATATTACAAACAAATTTTATGAAGAGGAAAATCCCAGAAAAGAAGAAAAGCATTTGAATAATCATTCAAGCAACTATAAAATTAACAAATGACGAGCTAAAAAAATAGGATGAGGAAAATATTGGTTCTGGTATCAAAAGGAAAAATATTATAGAACGTTAAATGCTGTGTTATGTAAATTAAAAAAAATATTTTTTTATCAAAGTGTGCATATTAGAACCTTAAATTATATGTTTTCATACAAAGAAAAAGATGCTGAAATATGTTTGTAGACTACTAGGATAAAATTTATAAGCATTTAAAAATTATAAACAAAAACCCTGTTAAATAACATTTAATAATTAATTTATTTGAAAAAAAACTCAATTCCGGAGACCCTACTATTAAGAGATTAAAATGTCAAATTGCTTATAAAGTTCATATATTTAATTATATATTTTATATTTTCGTGATACATATCTTGGAATATGTGCATATGTAGCCTCGATGAATTTTACATTTACGTTATATCTACGTCATGATTTGAAAAATGCTTCTCCCTCTACACGTTCTATTTGATTGTGTGTTTTTTTATCTATATTGAACCTGATTTGAAGAATTTCAATTATGTAATTCACTCACTAAATTTATATCTTTTCTGTAAACATAGCTTTATTAAAAAATTTTTAGTGTTATATAATTTACAAATTAATCAAAAACTGGAAAACATATCTTACAAAAATGTACCATTGTTGATACCTCTAGACTCAGTAACCAATTCTGATATTAATGCACAAATAATTACATTTTACTACGCACATTATTACAAAAAGTTTCCTGTACGTTATGGTGCCTAAGATATCTCCAAAATATTCAATAATATACTTTATTCTTATCTCAAAATGTTCTTTATTGAAAAGTTATGTAACTACCGTAATAAGTTTGAAACTAGTAATTTAAATATAAAACGGCTTAACTTTTTACTGTGCTTGCTGAAGTTATTAACACTTAAGTCAAAGAAATTTTATTTACAGAATTGAAAGCAAATAACGAAGCACATGAACATGCATTTTACTCATGGATGAAGAAGTTAATGAACAGAATGAACGCAATGAAATGTTAAATGAAAGTCCAATAAACTTTTGCCAATTCTAAATTAATTGGGAAGAGGTCATCCGAGCTAAGTGATAACTAGGATTAGTTAAACAAAGATTAGTCCTTAAAGCGAAAGTATATATAAACAGAAAATTTAATGATTTAGGCAAAGCAGTTCTCCTAATTAAATGTTTGAATCCTATAATGTCTTGGATGTAAAAAAAAAACAAATACGAGATTTGAAAACTCAAATCTTAGCACATTTTTTCATTTGATTCTTTCTAACTGACGTTTTAATTCAAAAGTTTGGAAAAATTAGCTTTACTGAAATGTCAACAAAAGTGCTAATTTAATAAAGAAAGAGAGTATTGCAGTTTTATATGCTACTGCTTCTATTACAAATATCGACAACGTAACGTTTTAAGCACCCCACTGCAAATGTGCTCTTAGGAACTTTTATAATAAACAATTACCGAATTTATACTTTTTCGGAGCGGGAGGTAAATTTAGAATGTACTTACTCAAAGTTAACTTTTGAAGTAATCCTACCGCAATCTACTAATAATTCATATTTGAACTATTACTGAAATGTACGCTTTCAAAGTATATCGAGTAAATGAGCTCCAAATGAGTTTCAAAGCTTTCAATTTTGAATATTTAAGGTCCTAAACTAACAAGAACCTGCTTGTTCTCAAACCTAACGGCTGACTATAAAAACACTATGCCAAATGATTCACGGACAACAGCGACCGAGCGGTAAGAAACTCTGAAAGCTGGTAGTTTTACCAAAATTTAAATCTCTCCGAAAGACGCAAATCCTCACGGTAATTTGGTATAAGTCAGTTTCCTTTAGATAGTCTTCCAAAAAGGCATGCCTCCTTTTAGTCAGATAGCCCTTCCGTGCTTTTCCATAATCAAATAAACCAAACCGCATAAATGATTTTCGAGTTATTACCTCTCTTAACTAAAACAGAAGATAAACATTAGATAAATGTCAAATATAAATAATATCTAACTTTTCTCTCGCCTTTTTAATATGCCATCGTGGTGTAATAACCAGCACAAATATCCGAGGTTCGAGTTCTGGCGAGGGAATTGCTCATTTTTCATGATTCCTGCTTCAAAAATATCTGATGCCTGTACAGAGGCGTCAGAACTAAAAAGGTGGTGGATGATGATTTTTCACCACCAGGATTTGGCGACTGGGTCCTCTATTCTCCTGTCGCGCTTTAAGACGGGGAGAATTAAAGTGTTTCTCCCGCCTTCTTAGCAGGCCTTCGTAGTCTAATGGTCAGCACACTCAGCGCGCACGAGAAGTCCGAGGTTCGAGTCCCGGCGAGGGCATCGTTCATTTTTCATGACTCCTGCTTCAAAAAAAAATCCTAATGAATCTACAGTGGCGCCTGAACTAAAAAAGGTGGTGGATGATGATTCTTTACCACCAGGATTTGGCGATCGGGTCCCCCAATCCCCAGTTGCCCTTTAAAAGGGGAGTATATAAGGTATTTTTCTAGCTTCCTAGCATGCCTTCGTAGTGTAATTGGTCAGCACTTTCGGCGCGTATTTAGAGACGTCCGAGGTTCGAGTCCCGGCGAGGGCATTGCTCATTTTTCACTTGTCAGCATCAAAAAACCTAATGTTTCTACAGTGGCGCCCGAACTAAAAAAGGTGGTGGTGGATGATTCTCCACCACTAAGACTTGGCGATTAAATGCCGTAATTCCCAAACGCCTTTAAAAGGGAGAGTATATACGGTATTTCTCCCGCCTTCGTAGTTTAATAGTCAGCACACTTGGCGTGTATTCGGGAGATCCCAAATTGAAGTCCCAGTGAGTGTATTGCTCATTTTTCATGTTTCCTGCTTCGAAATAATCTAATGCCTCTACGAGTTAGCTTACTGAACTCTAAATCTTAAGCAGTTCTCAAATTTCTGCTCTGCACATGGCTGCCTAAAGAGTCCCCTTTAGAATTTCATCCTAGTTTTAATTTGTGGTGCTTGCCGTAAAAATTTGCATAAACCTCTACTCTGAACAAATAATGGAACAAGACAAGGCATATAAAAAAGAAATTAACATAAAGTTAGCCCTTAATAAAAAGTAAATCACAAACGTTACAAATTATGCACTTTATTTGCTAAAAAGGGGTATTTTTTTACTGTATGTAACGTATATTTAAAAAAGTGCATTCCAATTTTTCATCAAAGGCAGTTTCAAATTATTCTGTGTTTTTAATTTTAAAACCTTTTTTAATATTAAGTAAAGAAATTTTACTTTTTTTAAAATAATTTTTATGTAGATGATCCGATAGATTAGAGACATTTTAAGATTCGAATTTAGATTCGGGAAAAATACTGCCACCACTGCTACAGGTCCATACCTTGAACGCAGATCTTTAAAAGAAATTACATCACTACTAAATGTTTGGCTCAAAATTAAACTGCACAAATACCAAATATTTATTCAAACGCTGTAAGCCTTTATGAGGATATAAAAAGTTACCGGAATAATATTTCAAATAATATTAATTTTAAACCAAATTATAGCTGTTTTATCTATTCAAAATACATCAGAAATGTTTAAGTCAAAATAAGTAGTAAAACAAAGTTGCAATTGCGATATGATTTCTTAAAACATTTCCCAGTTTCCCTCAAAGCTTAGGATCACAAGTAATAGCATATACTTAGAATTAAGAATATAACATTTAAATATTTGTATTAACTATAACTGTTTGTTTTGTATCCTTACGGCTGTCATTTGAAATTAGCTCATAATGCATACTATGGAATACAAGATAAAACTCAAAGTTAAAATCGGACTCAGAATTCTACTGCTTATAGTAATACAACTAAAATGAGTAACAAAATAAACACATCGACGATTTGTTCATTAAGATATACATCAGCTATCCTCCTTATCGTACAATTTGCATATATCTCTAATCTGAGAGAAAACGTGACAAAAGAAGGTATTAAAAAAATAAATTATCATAAAGCTAACGTTAGTAATATTTTTAGTTATAAATGCCACAGTAAAACACATGTTCTTGCGAAGAGCAATCTACTGCTGCTGAAGACCCTTATTTGTGCATTTTAATTAGTTATCAGACAGCAAAAAGCGAATTTTCGCAATGCGTGTTCAAATTTAACATTTCAAAAATTTCATTCGTTGATATTGTTAAGCATTTTGTATTTAGATAGCTAATGTTAGTAGAATTATAATTAAAATTGTTTTATTTCCCCATGCAATGCAGCACGAGACATATTTTAAGAGAAAGCTGTAAAAATAAAAAGAATAAAGTAAAAATATAAGAAATAAAGTAAATAAAGTAAAAATATAAGAACACGTGCATTTAACATTGAATAAATAGATATCTCTTTTATTTGTATTGAAATTGAATAAATGTAATTGACTACTATGTTAACTATACCCGTAATGCTCCACATTTGCTTTGCATAAATCTCGAGAAGCATAAATTACTAGAATATCACTCGACCGATTTAAAAGCTATAAAACGCCAGACAGAGAACATCTCATCTCAATTTTTTAGTTAGCTGCTGCTGTTATTTTTTTTAGTTCAGCGTGAAATCGGATTAGCTTTCTCTTTGCATTGCGTTCTATTTTAATGTTTTTAGTTGTTTAAAGTATAACTACTGATTATATTGCGTTATAGTGTGATATTGTCTGAATATCTCTGAGGAAAATTCCAGCGTTGTTTATATTTCTTTTGATAACAATAAATTTTATTAACTATTTATCGGACTTGTGCATTCAATCTATTACGAACCCGTATGCACGCAATAATATTTTCTCCTTTTCTTCTATTTGGTTGACCTATGCGGAATAGTGTTGTTTGCGATTTTCTACATCATCTTAAAAAGTTGTGAATTAAAAACTGCTGTTCAAACTGAGAGAACAGTCTTTTAGAAAAAATTTTACCTGTTGCATTCCATTTTCGCACGTGTAAGTATAGGTCGTAAGTAGCTATAATATTGGCTAATGCGCAATTCAACAGGCAAATTCTGCTAGTCAAGTTTTCTTCCAGTACCAGTTAGATTTTCAGAAGAAACGTTTTACACCAAGCCTGAAAACATTGTGTTTGACATGCTTTGCAATGATCAGCCAATTATGACTAAGTAAATATCACGAAAATGTTCAATTTGCCGTAGCATTGCGAGAATTTGTTTTTAAAGTCTGATAAGCGCCCTAAAAATGGAGGAAAAATAAAATTTATAAGAAACATTAAACCTAGATTCGTTCTTTTCGTTGATGGCAATTAATTGGAGATTAAAATTATCTCTTTTAGCTTGTTACAATAATCAAAAATCGTTAGTTTTAAGCTTTTAAACTGCTAGTTGATTAGATGACAAGTAAGGTTTTTAAATTGAGCTTTTGTGGTTTGACCCCAGAACGTCTAACCTCGCTGAAATCTCATTTTACTCCTAAGATGCCAAATCCGATCACTTACGTAAGTAAATTTATAATTTATGATGAAATCACAAGGATTTCTCCCTCGACCTCGGATTTCATCCTGATATGACACCAGATAAAATCTTCAAGTCTTCTTCTAGACTCTTTATGTTCAAAGCGGATTACAGGGCAGCTGTTCCTAAACAAATCTAAACTTTGTGCGAAAAATTTGGATTTAGGATTTCCTTTCTATAGAATAAGAAACTGCAGGTCGGTTAGCGAAAGTGGTAGCGAGTTTCGAACAATTTCACGATAGCATTGGAATTAATTCTTCCTGAACCTTGGATTTGGGCCGTGATAAGGTACGCTCTTCACAAGAGTCTTTTACATAATGAACATTTGTTCAATATTTATTTCAGTATAGAATTGTATTCCATTTCACATACTAGACGCACTTAGCTATCTGTTGGAATACTTATAAGGTATGATAATAAAGTTCGGTAAAGGTGTTTATAAAGAAAGTTTTTACCTAGATCAAGAAAAGTGCTTTACATTCCTTCGAATTAATGTCTGTTCTATAGAAACTCAGTCCTGTTTTACATACATTTTCCAGATGCACTTACCTATCATCTGGAACACATGCAAAGTATAATAATGACATTCGGTGAACGTCCTCATAAATACACAATTATCAGCCCTAGATGGAAAATATTTTTACATTTTTTCGAAGTTATATCCGACTTTTGAAATGAACGACTGTGCAGTTCCTGAAAGCTGCAGAGAAAGTCTTCTTTCGATATCGCGTGGAGCTTTAAATATCCGGAATATTTAAAAATCGTTTTCGTTAAGGGCTCCTTTAATGAAGAAAGGAACAACAGCCCATCTCGCCGTAATATAGACATACAGGATGATTTTTGACAATAAATTTACCGAGACACCCTTGCACTTGTTAGCATTCATTGCTACACGTTTGAGATATCTTTTTTAAGTTTTCAGAATTTCCATCACTACCAGACATCCTGGGATTATCACTTCGAAGAACATCTTCATTATAATCATGTTCGTCCTGAAATCTTCTAATCTCTACTTAAACGCATTTTAAAAATACAGCTTCATCTCTATAAACTTGTTTCAGCATGTCATGACTTTTTTTTCCGGAAAATTATAAAGCGCAATACAAAATTTCAAATTCGCTAGTTGCGCCATTTCATAGTAACTTTACAGACACACTTTTTCATGCTAGACTGGTTACTAGCGGATATCCATGATGCCTGTTCCTACGCTGCTCTCATATGTGTTCAGACGTTTTATGAAGTATCTTTTTCCACACTTCTTCGTTGGCCCACTACTGTATGTATCTATCTTATGACGTCATTTACGGTACAAAAGATTCATGTAGTACCTTGCACACAGAAAAACAAGATACGTTTTTGTAGCAAATACATCAAAAATTACTTTTATTTCTTTAGATGTATGTATTTCTGATATGATAAACAATATCTATTTGTATAATTAAGTTCATGTCTTCGTATTGAATTACAATTGTTTCGTTCCCAAAATTCCTCGATGTGATTGCATTCACTTAGGATTAAATGCCTTATATGCAAGTAATTATCGTATATCCCTGCAATTAAATATTAATTTAAACAGATCCTGTTTTTTTAGCCCAAAGGCGCAATTCGTCCAGAAGAATTATTAATTTCGTTTTTTTATTTTGGGTTGGTTCACTATAAATGTCGGTTCACTTTTCAAATTATTGCCACCCAATATTATAGCACTGTATTATATTTAAAGAAATTAAATAATGACGAATCTGCATGAATGTGACACGTTTATCTCACATTGAAGAAACAACGGTACCTAGAGATATCGAATTTTGAATAACATAGTCTTCCGCTCGAATATGGGAATCTGAATGCCCGAATTTGGAATTTGTTTTATTATCTATTTCATATTTTGTAAAACGTTAGCGGATTTTTGGTGAACAAACTCAAAGATCTCAAAGCGAGCTATGGCAACACTCTGCAAAAATGAAACACTTTTATTTCCAGGGCACGAGAATTCTAAAGAAACGTCCTTTTTAAATTATTTCGCGATATTGCTGTTGAATTAAAATTTATGGTATAATTCCGACGAATATGATATTTAATAAATAAAGGTAACCCATAAAATGGTAAAAAAAAGCCTTTGTGTGTAATATAAAATCTGAACGTTTTCAGTATTTATTTTCATTTCGATGATACTTCAAATTTCACTACCTGGCGATCTTACTTCTCAAACGCTGCAAATGAATTTAACTGACTAGAAAATATTCTGATAGAAATCTAGGTTCTGGTTTGAATAACGCTCTTCGTCACTAGAAAGTTAAACATTCTTACTACGATTTAATTGCAGAACGCAGCTCGATGCGCGAGAATTAAACCTTTGGAGTCTTTGATTATCTAAGTCTGTAAGGTGAAGCTGCAAAGGAAGTTAATTTCTCGCATTGGCAAACAACTCAAATAATTCGGAATAAATATTACCTTCTGAACTTCTAATTACAGATGACGATAAATTTTAGTTGAAATAGCCCGTATTAAATAATTTGCTTATACGTCAACATAATTTTGGAAAGGATATTGCTGCGTACGTATAGATTCGTAATAAACTGAATGCATACAGAACCAATGATAGCTGGATAAAATTTGTTTCACAAAAATAAACATTCCACGGTTCTGGAATTTTCTTACACTTCAAACAGCTATGGACACGCACACAATTTAATGCAAAGGGCATCTAAAGCGCGAAGCTAACATGGAGACATCTCAATACACCAAACCACGCTGAATGAACAACCAATTGCTACTGAGAAACTGATGTTCTCTCCGATCTTATATAGTTTTCTTCTGGCTGTCGAAGAAATTTCTAGTACTTCTGTAAATTAATGAAAGGCATATGAGGTCCGGATACTGTTACAGTTGCATAAAGGATCAATTATACTTATCCATTTATAATAATCATTACATTTATACACTGGACTAAGATGTCGCCAAGCTTGGTGATTTTTAGAGATTTCTCGCCAAATTTGTCGACAAACATTAGTCGTCAAAATAGTTGCTAGCTTGGCGATATCTCGCCAAATTAGTGAGATAGCCATTTCCTCCATCTTAAATAGACTTCTCAATGCATTCTTATTTTTCTGGCAGACCGTCGTTTCTCTTAAGTTTTTCATGTTACATTATTCAGAAAAATACAATAATTTCAACAATATGAAGCATTGCTTCAATGCCTGTGAATAAATGGTCTTCCAGCTGATTGTAATTATGTGCCAATAGCATGTAGCAGGTTTAATGAAAACGTGAGTTAGCATATGTACAATAAGCATCCATTATATAATTTACAGAACGGTTATTAAATTATGTTGAGTAAACTTTCTATAAATTTTATTTTTAAAAAGAATTTATCTTTAAAAATCTCCGTTTTTCGAGTACTGCCATTTGTTACGTTACTCGAAGAAATGTGAAATAAATTTCAATTTGTGAAGCACTGTACATTTGAAGGAAAGAGCTTCTCAAAGATACAGAATTTCCTATTCGTTGCTTATAATATTTTGCAGAGCGCTTTGTTCCGATATGTTCTGGGATTTGGAATTTTAAATGGAAAATGTATCAAACTTTTATGATATTCTGAAGATGGAGAAATCTATTTCTCTTCCAAAATACGATTAAAATCAGGAATAATGGCGGCGAAATTCCTCACGTGAACTTGAATCCCGAATGATCCCCCTATCTCTGCTTCGAAAAGAACGTTTAAATAATTTTCTATTAATAGCTACTTCGATGGCGTGATCTCTTCCATTTATTCGAAAACATCGAGATGAACTCGAAATGCGCGATTACCTTTTTATGATCCCAGCAGTTGTTCCACCAAAGAATAACATCCATTGCGTTCGAAAAGAACCTTTGGGGGATTTTTAAATAATTCTTAAACGAAACATTATTACACGCAGAAGGGGAATCCGATTTGCCACAAAGAGAAGTAAACCGCATTCGTTCTGAGAGAAGAATTGGTCTCTCGAATCACACACAATTAAATTTCAATTTCGATTTCAATTTTGAATGAACGCTTGCATTACTTAAAAGCTTTGTTCAAGTCTTTTATTTGAAATCTATTAAATCATACTAAGCGGCGAATAAAAATATTCAATTCTGAAAAAAGCATTGTCAAAATTGATCGAAATTCGTTTTCCTTCTTTATTTTCAGACGTAGATGAGAGATATAATGCGCTTGAGATGTTTTAAATAAGAAAAACGCTCAGCTCATTAGAGAATCACAATTGCAAGAACTGAAGTATGAAAATATAAGCTGAATCCAAAGGAAGAAAATACACTTTGAAGCTTTTTAAAATGTAATGAAAACGAAAAAAAAAATTGTTTTTATATAATCTTTGCCCACGTATTTATCCGAGACGAGATGGACAGGTTTAGATGCCCTTTCTTAATCTAAAATGATTAGAACTGAGAATGCCTCAAGTTTGGGGATATATATCTTATGCAAAATTTGAAGAGAAGAGAAATGCGAAAGTTTCAGTTACATTTTGTTCCATTTTATCATTTTGCTTATCATTCAGCCTTTTAATTTGTTATCCCATTCGTGACGCCACATTTCACTCCCTCATTTCTGAAATATGCAATAAATGTATATTTAAATTTGAAAGCAATCGAAAACGTGTACTTATTTTGTAAGATTGACTAATAATTTTCTTCCCTAAGACGCTTATAAAATTTGATTGCTGCTTCATCCACAAACCGATGTGATCAGAGCAGCATTTACTGTGTTCATCAAAAAGAAATGAACTTTTGTGAGGGAAGAAATTTAACATTTTACTTTATAGAAACTTTCTCTGTGAGACCTTTGGGGGATTTTTAAATAATTTTTAAACAAAACATTATTACACGCAGAAAGGGAATCCGAAGGAAAGAACTTCTTATATTATTTCAGACAGTCAAATTAAATAATTTCTGTTAGTAGCAGCTGTCTAGTTTGCTTTAATTTGTAAAACCTATGCTATGTTTTCCTATTAGTAAACTCTAGTTCATTATTTTAAATTCCTATTTTTGCTCATAAAGTGGATTAAAGTCTTTTATTTGGATGAAATATTTTCAAACTCTTATAGTTTTAAATTTGGATGAAATACCTCTCTAAAACATAAACTGATATAACTTTGGGAAACAATTATTGAGTTTAACAGCTAGCAGTCTGAGAAGTCAAAATTAGTAAACAGAATTAGTAAATGTAGAAACAAAACTTCGCAATTTCATGTAAAATGCTTACATATAACATTTACAAAATGAGAATGTAAGTATATTTACTTAACATCTTGGAAAACAATATCGAAATAAATTAACAAGCTAAATTCTATAGTAGCGCTTAAGATTTCTAGACAAAAAAATTATCCTTTCTTCTTAAGGTCTCTCAAGAAACGTTTTGGTAACATAATATACAATTAGATTGTAGATTGAATATGTGGATGTTTTAATTATCTCATCTCAATAAGTTACTGCAAAATAAAATCGCGAAACAAATAAAATGCTAAAAATAAAGTAAATAATTGATGTATTTTATGGCCATTAAAATAACGAATGTCTTTCTTTTCCATTTTATTTAATTTATCCATTTACTTATTTATATTTATTTATTTACTTCACAATTTTATACTTCTCTTCATAAATATAAATAATATATTCATACATAATTCTCTTCCTAAATTTCTAAGCAACTTAATAAAACAACTGTAATTACTGCTTTGAACTAATTATTATTGCTCCAAAACACATAAAAGATGGGGGCTACGATTTGTAGAAATATAATTTAATCAAAATGAAATTAGCACTATTGTAACTATTCGGCACCAGGGAATGAAAAACGTCAAAAGCAACTTGCACTCTGGTTAGTAACAGGATGTGTTAGCCAAAGAACGCATTCCGCCCCTTCTCTATCGTAAACACAAGTAAAGGGGTACCTGGGAAGAGATCAAAAACTAGTCAGCCGAATTTCAGTACTTCCGAGTTATTGTTCACATTTTAGTTCAGACGTCATTGCATGAAATATCAGGCCTTTTTCGCTGCAAGAAATTGAAAAATTACGCATCATCTATTTGATGTCTGGATATGGTTACCGTCACAACACAAAGACATCTACAGAAGAACCGGTAGTTCTTACAAACAACTTAAAAACTATATACATCTCTTTAGTGCAGTTAAACTAGTCAGCTATCGAGTTTTCAATACACAAGGTGTTTCAAAACTAGCACCGTAAAGTTTGAAAGTTGACTGAACATACAAAAATTGAATGCTTTTCATCATAGGAAATATGGTTGCACGTTAAACAATTAGACGTTGGGTGAAGTTTACAGACACAGGTGAAATCGATAGTTTTCATACGCACTATTATTTTACAGTCTTTTTCTTCACGTATTTTGTTTGCATGTCCATTTGGCATCAGCTGATAACTATTATATTTGATATATTTAGTTGGTAGTTGTACTGAAATTATCTCAAACTATACAATTAACTGTTGGCTTGCAGATCATAATCTCAGTTTTTAATTTCCCTCCTCAGTCATAAATTCAGAGGAACCTCAGATTCAGGCTTAATTATATCATGTGTCTTCAATAATCTTTCTTTCACTGAGATGCACACATCGCACTTTGTGCGATATTCGTGTCTAAATTGGCAACATTATGTTTCATAAACCATCATTAACGACTTCGAGTGGATCGCTATACGATTGAAAAGGAGGCAGATTTCATGATCTAACTTTGCGATGCGAAATACGGAGAAAACGACTAACCGCTTAACGTGCGATGATGCAGGCCCAATAAAGATAAACGAACACATACATAAAATTCAGGTTCATATGGTGGACAACAGAATTTTTCTATTATATTCCTCTTACTAAAATATAAGACTCTCGATTACAAAAATGACATAGTTCGATACTATCAATACACCTAATGACTTTATTTGAATTTGAATCATTGTAATTACGTTAAATTTTAATATTTTAGAGCTGAAAGTACAAACGCCGCAGGACGTTTTTGCAGATAACTGAAAGAATGTGTCATTTGGTATAAATATAACCTAAAATTAACTCATTCTGATTGTGATTACCCTTGTCGAGAAAAATATGGTTAGAAATTCCATTTGAAAGAATTTATATTTACTCTTTTATTCCCAATAAATAGAGGACAAGTACATTTCTTATTTAGAATTTAATGCGTAAAAATGCAGGCCTGGTATTTCAAGTAGGTATCGCATCGAAAATTAAATGAACAGCTGATTACGATTATTTTACTCTTGTTGAGAAAATGATTGTAGAAACTTTGCAAAAAGGAAATGCATTCCGTTTACAAAAATCTCTATTTACGTTTTTATTTTCTTTAAATAACGGACAGCTGCATCTTTTACTTGAATTTAATGCGTCGTAAAATGCTGGCCATGTATACCAAGTACGTTTCCCGCTGAAAATAAAAATTGGATGAACAGCTGCAGGTGCGTAGAATATTGAGGCGGCAGATTTTTGTACGTCTGGAGTGTCTTATAAAGATGGGAAAGAAGTCTCTGCAATTCATTTATTTCTCTGGACTCGCTCGAGCAGATGTTCGCAATCGATTGTTCGGAATTTTTTTAGGGCTCAGCATACGGATGAACATAGGAATGTTTCCTTCAACTGCCTTCCTCGTATTTCTTATAACCCACTTCCGAGTGGTCCTATCCATAGACTGAGACACCGATTCTTGAAAAGAACTTGATAAACGGACTCCAGACACGTTCACAGTATCTTAAACTGTGAACAGGTTTTAGAACATGATGAAGGTTTTTGTAAAAGGCAATAAAACGCAGTCTTTTAAAATGTCAGCAGGATTCCGAATTTTTTTGCTTTTCTCCTGTAAATTACAGTAGCTGCTTATTATTTACTTCTTTTTACCTCACATCTGTTAAACTTGAAGTGTATGATACACATCTCCCCTGTAGTGCGTACTAGTTCTAGTGCATAGGAAGTTTTTAATCCTCATTTATATAAAGCACTTTAATTAGTTAACCAGAACTTCCTGAGTAATATCCAAAATACTTTATTTTATTCAGGACATTTAATCTGTCCACTCTTTATTTTACTGTTATCTTTAAACATCTCACTATTATCTTTATCCGCTGATATCTTTGAAGCCCTTTACTCTTCTCCACAAGAAGCTACCGCATTTCTCCGTGCGAGCTTATGTAATTATGTGGTTAGCACATATACATGTGAAGTTCAAAATTCAAGTTTCAAACTGACGGCGAAGTCATAATTGACTTTTTATGTTTCTTGTGTTGAAAATTTTGATCGATTTTACGGATTTCAGAATAGTATAAAAATTTGCTCGAGTAAAACACGGAAATAAGATAAACAAATTTTTAAAAGTTTGCTTATTGTAACCTTATTTTGGACTTTACGCACTGAAAGTAATCATAATGTTCTTTTACAATTTGCAGTCTGATAACGCAACAGACACTTTTTAAATAATTATTTTTCCCGCCTTCTCAGCATGTCTTCGTAGTGTTGTGGCCAGCACACTCGGCACGTATTCGAGAGGTCCGTGGTTCGAGTCCCGGCGAGGGCATTGCTCATTTTTCATGGCTCCTGCTTCAAAAAATACCTAATATCTCTACAACTAGAACTTAAACCTTGAAGGACATATATTCACCTTTTCCTCGCTCTTCAATAATCTCTATGAAAACAATTCAGTTAGACAAAAACATTTTAGTAAGAATCCGTCTTTTTTATAAATAAAAAAATGGGAAAACTAAACGTCTACTGTTAAATACAAATATAACTCAATCAATTACTATAAACATTATTATTTTTGCCCTTCATTTCTGAAGACAAAACGTTAATAATAAAATATCAAATTTGAAGATTTATTACCGATTGGAAAGGAGTATTACATTTCCAATAAATTTAATAAAGTCGCCCTTTGAAATGGGGAGTATACAATGTATTTTCTCCCTCCTTCCAACTTGCTTTCGTGGTGTAACGGTAGCACACTCGGCGCATATTCGAGAGGTCCTCGAATCTCGGTAAGGCCATCGCTTTTTTTTCACATCTTCTGCTTAAAAGTAATTTAATGACTCTACAGAGTTTTTTAAGCTCCAACGAGGAAAAAAGACTCCGTCCGTTACTACTCGATGAGATGTCGTGATAGTAGTAATATAGTATATTCTGCTCGTGTGCCTTAATAGTGATCCAATGTTAAATTTATTTTACAGCATAAAAAAGTACCATTATCCCTCAAAAGTATAGTTATTCTCTGTAAGTCAAAATGCTGTAAAACGAAGAGTGGAATAGTTAGTGATTTAAATGAGAGGACGTGCTGAGCTTTCACATATCCTACCCGACATCATCTCTACATATAATAAGACAAAGAGTCTGTGTGTGTGTGTGTCTTTCGTTCGTGTTGCGAGTAAGCTAATAGACCCAGGGCCACGAAATTTGGTACATAGGTGTAGCTACACAAGAGCCAGTGCACCTCGAAGCGATTTTTTCGAAATTCGAATTAGAATTTTTTTTATTTTATGTTTTGTGACCAAATCGCGCCATTTTGAGATATAATGGGCTACAGGAAAGCGAGATTTCACTCTATACATTTCATTTTTACATCGTCGTGAAGCGTAGACACTTAGCTATTTTACGAACTTAAAATGAATTTCGTATTTCAATAATTCGATTACATCTGAAACTTAGCAGAATAGTTTCTGCAGCTTTAGTGTTTTTGCCGATTGGGACTAAAAGTAAACTTTCAGTTTTGTGCACCGAAAAGTCTGCTTTCTTGCACGATGGCCGAATTGTCTGTTTTTGCGTAGAAACTCTAATTTTAATTGTAAAAATTGTTTTTTGTAATTGTTTTAATGTATCTGATGTTTTATATGTTTCCATATTTTTAAATTTTTTATAAAGCTATTTAGAGGTTTTATGTATTTTGCCTTGTTGCGAAGTGAGAACTGAATTAATTGAATGAGAAATACATCTGTAATGAAATTTAAAGAAATAAGTTTAAACAAAATGAAGGAAAAAAATGTGTATAATTTGATATTCCGTACAAGGAAGTCATGTGATGTACACATCAGGTTTTTTGTTTCGTGAAAGCAAAGTGACGAAAACTTTGGAAAAGCTGGGAGCCCCAGTACGTAAAGCTTTTAATTTATCTAATTGTTCGTTACTGCAGTTAAACGGCAATACGAAAGCAATCACTGCCAAATTCTCCTTTCCTTAAAAAGATGGATTTCTCATCCTGGTATGCATTGTGATTGATGTTTTAATTAAGTCTGTTAGTTACTGATCACGGTATCCCCTTTTCTTTCCTTCCGTGAAATCCTTCGGTTGAAGGGGTTGGATAGTTCAATCTGATTTGCTTATTTTTCACACTCAGTGTATACATAAAATTTCAAAATTAGCTGTTTAGTTCTAATCAATTTTTACCATATGCCATCACAGATGATTAAATATGCTTTATTCCTTAACATTTTGATTAATTGGCTTTATTTCTAAAGCAGCAGTCCGTCTGCATGTATCGCATGCTAACGGACTGCTGCTTTAGAAATGATTTTCCTGTTTTATGTTCGAATCATGAGTTTCATGATTTAGAAATGTTGATTTTCAAACATACATATATTCCTGCAGGTTCTTCATTATTTAATTTCTTTAAATATAACACAGGGCGATAATATTAGATAGCAACAGTTTGAAAAGTGATACAGTCGCTTATAGTGATTTGACGCAAAATGCTGTTTCGAGACTAATAACCATTCTGGGCTGACGCCCTTTTTGCCTAATTAGTAATAAGAATTATATTTATATATTTAAAGTATTTCCGTACAATAATGAAGCAAAAAACTTAAGAGTTTAAATATCAGCGCTTATAATATCCTAATTTCCCATTTACATATAAAATTTTAAGCGGCTTTCTCTGAGTAAAACGTTTATGAATTCTGAGCGCGAATTTTATGTATCGCGCGTTGTTTTGCATTCTTGGGAAAAAATAATAAAAAATATTTATAACAACAGGGCTAATATTCAAGATATTTCGTTCAATTAATTTTCAGAGGATGCTAACATAATTTATGTGTCATTAAAGTTTAAAATTAAACGATCCGTTTCAGGGCGTCAAAAATGATACGGCAGGTTGTAAGGTTTTAGTTAAACTAACAAAGTTTTATTTTAATTTAAATCTTTCTATCTCTTCTCAGTTTCAACTTCCCGTCAGAAGAAGCGCACGTTTTCAGCTTATGCTAATTTGAAGTAGAGCCAAGTACTATTTAAACCAGAGGTAGAAACCTCTCAGTATGAGAGAGCTTTTAGTTTTAGATCACGGTCATTCTGTTCGACGTTCGCCTGACCAGCTAGCACCTAAATCTAAGCCATAGTGCTTACTACGTGATTACTTATTTAAATAAATTGAAGTGCGCTAGTATTAGTATTTCTTGCTACGCACCATTTAGTTAGAGACCAACTCCGCGACTTGCTCTGTGAGCAAAGTTTAATTAAATTTCTATTTAGTTTTAGTATCAAATTTATCTGATTGTTAAGTTAGGCCCAAGTGTGGTCTTTTACTTTCTGTATCCCTCCCGAGTTGGGAAGTGTGTAAATAATATTGATTTAATAAAAGAGGATTTTAAATCCCTTTCAAGTGCAGTTATTCTTCACAGTATCTACACCAGAACATAGCTGATTTCATCTCCCTGTTCCAGATCAGGAGTTTAGGACTTTAAGGAGTTACTTCAAAATGTTTGCCAAGCACATGCACAGAACACTCAGTCCTGACAAGGTCACCAGCAACACTCGCTCCAGTATCACAGTTTTTTCATAAAATGTAAGCATTCAGGCATTCTTCAAAGATTCGTTTAGCTTCTAAGAATATTTAAAATCACGATAGACTTAAAACTTGTGTAACATAACTGAGCGTATAGAAAAAATAATCCATGAGTTGCAATTCCTGATTTGCCCGGATGTGGAACTGCCGGATGCATCGATAAGGCAATTCATAGGATTATTTTTACAAATCCAATTTTTTTCTCCCTCTTCAAGTTACCCTTTAACGATTGGGATATTAATATCTTCCATCCTGTGGTTCCATTATACGGAATATTGCACGAGACTTTTTTTATTATTATTATTATTATTCTCTGGCGTAGAGGATGACGGGAAGAAGAGAACACATTTCTCATCCTTGGCTGCTGATATGGTGGAGCGAGATGTTACAAATGAGGCAAAGGGGGAGGGGAATAAACGAGTTCAGGATGTTCCGAAAACGAAAGGACGGACGAATGTTTATCAACAAACCTCTCGCTGATGATGAGTTCCCGGAGTGATTCCGTTTTTCCGGCACATTGCTCTGCCAGCGATCCTCCCCTCGCCCTCAGCACATCGATTGCGAAGAATGAAAACGTGAATCGATTGTGAGCTTCTTTTGCTGTTGTTTTGTGTACCTCCTTCCCTTGCTGTTGCATTCGAAGCACCCACTGGGTGGACAAATCGGTCGGAAAGCGTCGATTTCTCGCTTCGTGAATTCTTTTAATTGGTACCCCCTTTTGACTAAAAGGAAAGGATAGCGATGATTCTAGTTGCTGTTCCAAATAGTTCCACATCGGGAAGAAGATCTGTAGCTTATTTTATTTATCCAATCAAAAATCTATGGCCTTTTCCAAAAAATCATGAAAATGCGTTAACCGCGTGTCAGTTCCTGATAATATAAGGGAAAAAGAGAAAGACAGTCACTAATTGCAAAAAGGAGTGGCATTTAAATCAACGTCTGTTAATGAAAAATTATTCTTTTGGAATGTTTTCCGTAAATTTTCTGAGCATGAGCCGAAGCCAACGAACAACGATTCTTTTAAAACCTTTTACTTTACTATTTCCAACCTGTACCCTTTTTAATATTTACGCTACCCAAGGCTCAAAACAAACAAACTGCTTAGAAAAGCAGGCTCTCAGGATATTTGAGTACAATATATAAGTCTGAATTGTATATATAAGTCTGAATTGCAGAATGGCCTATTTTCAGCAGGTTCACTACGTAGTATTGATTGAAATGCAAGTAAAAGAATCATATGACCTATACCATATTTATTTCAACAAAGAATATGCAACTAAAACAATTTTACTTTTGCAAAATAACATAAAGGTACACCTCTATTTTTGGTAAAAAAAAAGGGAATAATTAAACTTTTTTTTAAATTTTTCTGAAAGCAGATAGTTTATTTTTAAATAAAGCAGTGAAATTAAGAAACTTAAATTACTTATTTTATTATTTTATTATTCAAAATAATATTATTTTCGCCAAACCCTTAAATTAGACGCTGTCTGGTTCTAAATGTTGCTGTCTGGTTCTAAATGTTGCTGTCTTAAAATTAAACAAAGAACTTTTTCTCCATCCAAATAAATCCAACTTCAAAATAAATAAATCTCTTCGTATAATAATAATAAAATCTCTCCGTATGTGTTTTGCTTCAACGAAATTTTATAGCTTCAACTAAACAACCAACTACAGAGGCTGTTCGCATACTTTTAGACCATTTTGCTTTTGCATGAAAAGTCGTCTGCTTGGAATTCCTTTTAACTGAAGCTATATTGTTGAAAGTATAAATTATCGTCTCCTACTTGACAGTTTTGATTTTATGCAAAATGGCGATTTTAAAGAAGCAAGGGAAGGAAGACTATGTTTGTGCTCTTTCCGAAGAAAATTATTTGTATCCAGTTATTAAAATACAATGTAAAAGCCATGGATTTTCGATATATAAAGCTACGATAGGCAATATTATTAACAAGAAAGGCAAAGAAACATCAAAGTTTGGCTTTAGGTAGAAAACTTGCTTCAAATACATATCCAAGTAAAAAATGAAATGTTTCGAATGTTATTTTATTTATAATGTATAATTTTTATTTATAATGTATAACTATATTTTTAAGATTTTGCGTGTTACCTTTATTCTTACCTTTTGCGTGTTACCTTTATTTATATCCTATTCTTCCAACTTAAACCACATAAAATTCAATTCAACAGCAATATCACGAAATATTTAAAAACAATATATCTTTAGAATTTCCGATAGACAGTCTCGCGCACTAAAGATATAAATGTTTTTTTCGTGCAGTGTTGCCATTGCTCGCTTTGAAATCTTTTAAATTTGTTAATCAAAAACTGGTTAAAGTTTTACAAAATATGAAAGAGATAGTAAAACAAATTCGAAATTTAAAATTTCGGCTTCCAGGTGCCTATATTCGGGTGGAGGATTACATTATTAAAAATTTAGTGGCTCTAGGTCCCGTTGTTTTTTACATTGAGGGAAACGAGCATACATTAATGAAGATTCTTCATTATTTAATTTCTTAAAATATAATACAAGGCGATAATATTTGGTGGCAGCAACCTGAAAAGGGATTCAATATTTTTTAGTGACCCGACGTAAAATGTCGTTTCGATATTAATAGGCCTTCTGGGTAACGTCACTTTGGGCTAAAAATTATTTAATAATAAAGCTTTAAATTTAGTAAGATATTTGCACGAATCAGCTTTTAGCAATACTCTGAATCGGTTTACATATTTGTAAAACTGCTAAAACTAAACTAAAAGCTAACTAAACTAAACAAACTAACTAAAACTAAAAACTAAAAACTTACTAGCACCTTGAAGTCTCAAAAGCTTTTGATGATATTTTAGCGAGATAAGAAGATACTGGTTCTTTACAGACACCATAAGAATGTTCATAACTGCTGCTTTTAGACCTACTTTACGTGTAGCCCAATATAAGGATCTTTCAACAAGAGGAATCATATAAAGATTGCGGAACAACTATAATACTTTATAGTTTCCTGAAATAGAATAGATGCCTACAAAACTAAGATTATTCTTAAATCTTCTTTTACCATCGATACTTTTGGAAAAATTCAAAACTGGGAGACAGAGGGTAAAAAGCAGGTCCAAAAAAAGTAACAAAAAAGAAGAAACATTCCAGCTACTTTGTTATCTTTACCTTTACAGTTCTCGTTTTATTTTCTCAACCGATTTTTATAAAAGTCAAAGCAGG